>CATIWR010192758.1:0-16895 GCA_949677035.1 Omphalea diandra
TAATTCCTCTTATAGGGTTACAAAATCCTGGGTGCAAAATTCTGCTCTAACAGCAAAATCCAACAGAATCAGCTCTTATTCTCTTGGATTACAACTTCCATCCAAGAGATCTACCTCAATTACTCCATAATTCTCACCAACCATGCATGATTAACATGTCATGAGATGTTAATTCCAATTGAGAATAAGATAAATTTACTTACCTATTATCCCAGAATTGAAAAACCCTAGGCAGCTCACTCTTCTCCCTCTCTTCTTCTTCTTCTTCTTCCTCTTTTCTTTCTTCTTCCTTTGCTCTCTCTTTGTTTCTGGTATAACCCACGTTTTTTGCTTAAAATCTGACCCTAATGGCCTGTATTTTTATCTTCAATAAGTCAATAGATTGGGGCTGGTTTCCTATTGGTTGAAAGTTAAAAGTTTTGCTTTTAGTCCCTCTTCTTCACTCATTAAGCACTTCCATCCATTTCCTAATTCCTAGATACTCCTTATACTTTTAATTAAGCTCTAAGACAACATTATTTATGATACTATAATATGCACACAATATAAAACAATTTGCCTTGCAACTATACAAACACTACATATATGTTCAAGTGTCCCCAATTACGACGATGCTTCTAAATGATTATTTATCTAATGCATATGTTCATGTGATAATGCCAATGAACGTGTTTGGGGATGTTACACTTAAAACCTCTTACAATTGTTTTCAAGGATCATACTTAAAACCTTTTACAAGTGTTTTCGAGGCTCACACTTAAAACCTCTTACAAGTGTTTTCCCAAGGCTAACACTAAACCTATACAAGAGTTTTCTAAGGCTCACTCTCAAACCTATACAATAGTTTTCTATATAAGGGCTAACTCTCAAACCCAACCCAAAAGGTGTTTAAAGCTCACACCAAACTATGTACAAAAAAATAAACAATTACAGTTGAGAAATGACTTTGCAAGAGTTTTGGCACTACCAATAGTTATTCTCTTGCATTAACATCAATTTGATGGGTTATTTGTAGCTCACATCCACCAAAGAGATGTTACTCTAAAACTATCAACAAATCTCTAAGATGTGCTAGGCAAATTCAGCATTAAATGCTTGTAAGGCTGAAGTCATGGTCGCTACTAACTTTTCGCAGTCGCGAATCTCCAATTTCAACTAAAAATCTCGTTTGTGTCTAACGGCTAGTCCACGTGTCAGCTTTTTGTTAGTCATCTAGGAAAATATAGTCGTTGTGTTCTAACCACTCTCAAAAGTTGCGGTCGTGAAATATCAATGCCTTGGGCATGACTAAGACCACGAATTCCTCTGTGATTCAACCAAGTCTTATTCAGTTGAGTCGCGGCTGTGAATTCACTCATAAATTCCTCTAACTAGCTTCATCCATTCTTATAATAGTTTCACAATCGTGACTTAAGGGATACCGATCGTGAATTTGGATGTTCTTCTAAAAGATAGAGATTTTGACTTCCATTGAAGATAACTCTTATAAATTATAATAACAATACTAAAAATTAACATTAGAACTTTCAATCTATATTATCAAGATCAAAAAAGAGCTTTGACTTAGGTTTGAATAACACCACATTACCATTTTGCAAATGATCTATAAGGAAATGATGAGTAATGCCAATGTTTTTGCTCCTTGAATGTTGAATGGGATTCTTTGAAAGATTTATTACACTTATGTTGTCACGTTTCATAAAAATGTGATAAACATTTTTGCGATAATCCTTGAGTTATTGTTTCATCCAAAGAACTAAACATAATAATAACCCACCACCATATATTCTACTTTGGCAGTGGATTGCTTTTTACTAAACCAAGAAACTGAACATTCACTAATAAATTGGCAAGTTTTGGAAGTGCTCTTCCTTTTGATTGCAACCTTTTATAACCAATCTAGCTTTGTTTCTAGTGATGGAACCTTGCTTATCTAACTTATTCTTAAACATGCATTTACAACCGATAACCATATGTTCTTTAGGCCTACGAACAAGTTCTCGAACCTCATTTCTCTTAAATCAGTTGAGTTTCTCTTGCATAGCAATCATCCAACATTAATCATCAAGAGCCTCATCAATAGACTTTGGCTCAATTTGAGAAACAAAAGTATGATTAATATCTAATTCATTCAATTGAGGTCCAATACTTACTCCCTTGGATGTCTCACCAATGATTAGGTCCTTTGATCCTTAGAGTACCTCCAATCCTTAAAGAGTCCTTTAGCTTGGTTCTCTTGTTATTAGGATTGAGCTTGCTCTGACTCTTGAGGTGGCTTTTGATCTTTAAGATCAATTGCATTCTCTTTAGATGTTGAGCTGAGCTCTAACTTTTCAAAGTTATCTACAAGATCATCAATAAAAGAACTTTTTTCCAAGATCAAATTTTCTTGATTTATCAAACACTACATTTATTGATTGTTCAACTACCATAGACTTTTTATTAAAAACTCTATAAGCTTTGTAAGAGATGGAATAGCTAAGAAATATTTCATCATCCATTTTAGATACAAATTTCTAATATTATCCTTAGAATTTAGAATATAACATTTACATCCAAATATGCTTAGGTATGAAATCTTGGGTTTTCTACCTTTCAAAAACTAGTAAAAGGTTTTACTTAAAATGGTTCTTTTGAAAACACAATTTCTAATATAACATGTGGTATTGATGGCTTCGGCCTAAAAGTAACTGGTAAGAAGTACTCATTAAGCATAGTCCTTGTCATCTCTACTAAAGTTCTATTTTTCCTTTCTACAACACCATTTTGTTGTGGCATTCTAGAAGTAGAAAAATTGCATGAAATCTCATTTTCTAAACAATAATTTTGAAAACCTTCATTTTGAAATTATTTTTCATGGTCACTTATAATAGAAGAAATGAAGTAACACTTTTTCATTTTGAACACATTCTACAAAACTTTTCAAAGCTTCAAAAAGTGTCACTCTTATGAGTAAGGAAGAAAACCTAAGTGAACCTAGAATAGTCATTAACTAGAACAAATGTATAGTGTTTTCCACCTAAACTAGCGTTTCTTATAGTCTAACCAAGTCCATATGAATTAGTTAAAGATGTCTAGAAGTACTTACAATGCTTTTGGCTTTGTAGGATGCTTAATGTTGCTTTCCCATTTGACAAGGTCCACATGACTTGCCTTTGGTGAATTTTAACTTTAATAGAACTTCTACTAGCTCTCCTTTTGATAGATGTTGAAGAAACTTCATGTTAATATGTCCAGGTCTTCTATGTTAAATCCAAGATTTGTTGTTGATAAAGAAAGTCACTTGAAATATTAGATAGCTAAATTGTCTAAGTCGATTAGGTAAGTATTGCCTCTCCTTGCACCCTTAAAGTTTACCTTCTTATCCACCAAAGTGGTAACCCAACATTCTCTAGGGTCAAAAGTGACTTTGTTACCTTTATCACATAATTGACTTATAGTTAGAAAATTTTGCTTCAAACCATCAACTAAAAGTACATTATCAATAAGAGAACAACCCTTTTTACCAATAATTTCAATGTTAATTACCTTACCCTTGACATTGTTGTCAAATGTGACATTGCCACCATCCTTTTCCTTAAAAGATGTGAATAGCTTTCAATTTTTGATCATGTGCTTTAAGCATCCACTATCCATATACCAATCATTGTCTTCCTTAATGGTTTCCAAGAATTCCTACAAAACAAAACCATTTCACCTTTATTTAGGTACCTAAGAATACTTAGGGGTTAGCCTCAAAAAGGTCCTCTAATTTGAGGTATGCCTTCTTAATATAACAAAGAACATTTATGCAATAATGACATTGGAATTTAGACTAGTGAGTCTTTCTCCTATGAGCAACTTTAGTATAAGTAAAAGGCCTTCTCATACTTTGGCCATATGAATACATGCAAGTGCAAGAGTGATGAAAGGTATAAGAGAAGTTTTTATTTGTGCATTTTGAGCATGCCTCTTGGTACACATGTATGCATGATTTGCACTTTGAGGCTTAGCTCTTGAGCTTTGGGGAGCTTTCTTCTACCCTTAAACTTAGTAAGCTTAATGCTAAGAGCACTTTTCTTCCCAATCACTTTTATACTAGAAGTTTCATGTGTTAATGCTTTAATGAAGATGAGAGGATATGATGTAGATGAGGAGTTTCCATTAAAACCAAGAACATGTCTTGCAAGGGGTGGTCTTTAAGATACAATGAGTATATCCAAAGCTTATTTCCCTTTATGAAATTTTAAGATGGAATTTCTTAACTCAATGACTTCACCTTTTAAAAAATCATTTTATTTTCTTAAAGTGTCAAGAAAATATAAAGTTTTAGAAAGATTTTTTAAAGATTTCTTGAGTTCCTCATTAGAAGATCTCAAGTCATTTATAAGATCATTAAGCTTTTGAATTCATCATTGATTTTAGAACACTTTTTCTTATAAACTTTCATTTAGTTTTGTATTTATCACATCTCAAGGACCTGGCTTCAAAAAGATCATCATCCTCATCTTCATATGTATCATAATCATCACAAAAATGAGGATAAGTACTTACTTCATTGAAGTAGTCCTCTTGAGCTATAAAGCAAAAGTTGGTAACTTATTCATCTTTTTCTTCTTCACTTGAGTCATCATCCCAATTAGCTTTGAAGCTTTTCTTCTTGCCTTTATTCCACTTCTTTTTCTCCCTCAACTTTGGACATTAGGATTTGATGTGCCCTTACCTCCCATACTAAAAGCAAGTAACATCATTCTTTTTTTCTTTAAAGTTGGGAGACGTCTTCTTGAAGTTCTTTCTTTCATTTCTTCTCTTTTTAAGCTCCTTGGACCTCCTTAAGAGCATAACAAGTTCTTTTTCTTCCTTCACACTCTTATCACTCTCACTAGAGCTTTCTTCCAACTCTTTGTCTTTGCTAGATTTAAGAGCAATAGCCTTCTTTTCTCTTTTTTTCCTTGAGATCTCATCTTATTCATTTCTTCATCATTTTTTAGCTCTATCTCATTTATGCGGAGTTTGCCAATAAGAACATCGATTAGCACTTTTTCAATCTCTTAATTGGACTTTTGTATGCTACATACCTTTTTTAGTGATGGATTCATTCTCCTTGATTATGATGAGCTCTTATTCAGTCACATACATTTCCAATCTACTAGACTTCACATATGTTACACCTTTATGGTGGTTCTTTAGAGCTTTCCATGTTCCATGTGTGGTTTAACAATGTTGAACTCTACTAACCTCTTCTCTTGACATCGAACTTAGGAGAATTATCATTTCCCTCTTATTCTTCCCATTTTCTTTTTTATGAGCTTTAACCCATTCTTCTCTTAGGATCAATTCTTCACTACCATCCATAACTTTTATAAGTTGGCTTCCATTCCTTCGCAACTATATCCCATATATCTACCATATCACAATCAAGATAGATTTTCATTTTATACTTCTAATGAGTATAGTCAGATATATCGAAGAAAGGTTTTAGGTGAGAGTGGATTCCTTCTTATACCATTGATCTTTTCTCACATAATTAAGGCTTCAATTAAGACTAAGCTCCGATATCACTTGTGCACCAAGAAGGAGTGGTTGAATTGGTGAAAAATTTAAAATTTTGATGCATAAACAAACAATGAAATGTTAAAAGAAAAAGTTAAAAAATAGTAGACATAACATATTTATAATGGTTTTGTTGTTAACTAACCCTATATCCACCATTCAATTCTTCGATTGGGTATTTCACTAACTTTAAGTGATGTTTTACAAGCTCACGCCTAACTTTACACAACATGTTTTACAAAGCTTACATATAACCTTACAAGTGCTTTCCCAAGGCTCACCCCTAACCTATACAAGAGTTCTTCTTTACAAGGATCACTCTAAAACCCAAACCCATCGGTGTTTAATGGTTCACACTAAACCCTAATAGCTTAATTAAAAAGAATTTAAGAGTGAAGAGTTGAGAAATGAATTTGTAAAAGTTTGACCACAATAAAATACTATTCTCTTACATTTAAGATCATTTGATGGAGTATTTATAAGTTCCAAACACCAAAGAGTCGTTATAAATGAAATTATGCTTAATCTCTAAACTTGGTGGCAAATCTTGCATTTAATGCTTATTAGATTGAGGTCGCAGTTGCCACCCTCTTGTTGCGATCGCAAGTCACTATTCATTTTGGATTTTTCTCATTCATGATCAAGATCTTTAATTATGTCTAATAGCTAGTTACATGTGGCATTTCAACATTGGTTCTTCAAAAATCGAGCCCTTGGATCCCTTTAAAGCATATTGAAAGTAACGATAATGATTTTAAGAGGTCGACCTCTATCTTCACTGTGAATCAAATTGCCCTTTTTGAGAATTAGCTTTAGGCAATTTGTTATCACTACATTTCAGTCACTATTACGATTTTTAGACTTATAATGATTCCTTTGACATGTGGATTGCCCCTATTGATTGCTTAATTTTATAATCATTTAAAGGCAATAGTTGAGACGATGGGTGCAACTCCTACCACTAACCAAACTAGATCAACAGTTCCTAAGATTTCTAGGAATAACATTCATGACTTATGATTCTTGGTCGCAACTTAGGAGTTAATTCTAACACTAAAGGTTTTTTCCTTTCAATCAACTTCCAATGAGTTCCTAACTTAATTTATGTAAGAATAACACTTTAAATTGGCATTATAACCTTTCAATCTACATTGTCAAGATCAAAAGAGAGTTTTGACTTAGGTTTGACCAACCTAGTCCAACATTCTTCTACTACTCTAAATCACTTTCAAATTCTCTTCATCATCATCCATTCATGGCTCTAGGGAAGCCTCCAACCAAAAGTGACAAAGGCGAAGGGATTGCCTAATCTTTTTCTCCTCAAAGGCAAGCCCCTCATCTTCATCTCATGAAAGGTATCATTAAAGAAGAAAAGACAAGGTTTGAAGCTAACAAGAAAAAGATCATTCAACCTAATAAAATTCCTTTAAAATTCTTCTTAAAACCCTCAAACTTGATGGTGAGACTGAGGCATTTCTCTCTAATTTGAGATAGGCTCAGTTCATCTTTGGAGATGAACTGAGCTATAAAGAGGTGAATTAGGAATTCATGTGCACTATAGAGATAAGCAAAGCAACAAACTTAAGATCTTGTATGTATGGCATACTTTTTAGGTGTTTTGGTAGGGAATACGACATAACATATGAGCAAATTTGCTCTTTGTTCAATTTCCAAACCTGTGACCATATTCCTTTTAATATTTCCTCTCTTGATCGTGAATTTTTTTATTTTTAAAGCCAAATCTCCATTGAAAAGAAACATGACCCTAAAAAGTCTTTAGCTTAAAACATTAAAACTCTACTTTTTTTATCTTCTCCACTGTATCATTACATTTTTTTATCAATGTAAGAGGTGATGAAATGAGAAAGTCTCTTAAAAAGACTTGTCATTTCTTTATTGCCTAATTACTAACAAACCAATCCAAATAGGACATTACTTTGTGGACTAATTGGCTCACAAAACCTAATCTAAAAAGAATCAATTCATTTTTCCCTCTCGCATCACTGTAATATACTATTTTGTGGGAGCTTTAATCCCAAAAAATTAAGCTTACTTGACCAAATCATATCTCCTAAATAAAAATTTTCTTAACCTCACGTACCTCATCAATGGAAAAGCCATCAAACCAAACACCTATTAGTATATATTAGGTGTCAAAAGAGCTAAGCAACCCCAAGCCTCTAGAGCTAGGAAAAGAAGTCGACTTGTGATTGAAGAAAGTGAACCTCAAGAGGAAGCCCCTAAAGAATCTAAGGTATAAGCTTGGGTTCCTCCTCCCTCTTCTTCTTCTAGAGCTTCTCCCATGGCTAAGGTATCCAAACTCTTAAAGAAAGTCTTCAAAAGACTTAATTTTCTTCATCATTTTATGGTGATATCATTGAGCTTCAAGAGAAACTTGGAATTCAAACATCATGTCACTTACAAGACTTTGAGTTTTCTGAAGAATAAAATAAATTAGGGAATGAAGGCAATAATGAAGAAGAAGAAGAAGAAGAAGAAGAAGATGAAGTCGAAGATAGTGCAAATGATGATATTGACATTTCACCTACTTTCTAGGCTTTTCTTTTAATATTTTTCATCTTCACTTTCTTCCATTTTTTTATGTTTTTCTCTTTATTGTCTCCATTTTTCTAATTTTTAGGCCTTAATCCTTATGATAAAAAATGTTTGAACTATTGTCTAGGTATTGGTGTTTATGTTTGATTTATTAATGAAATGTTTATTTGGTTTATGTTTAAGATATTAATGAACTACACTATTTATTATCTTTATTCTCTTATTATAACATTGGAACTTTCATGTATTATTTAAGATTGTCACTCATATTGATACCCCTTCTTCTTCTCCACTTTTTTCTTTTTTTTTTTTATCTTGACAAATGGGAAGAGATAATATGCAAACTTGAATTGAATTAAATTAAATTGAACGATAACTAGATGGATCGATTGACACTCTAAGGGGGAGTATGGATGGGGGAGTGAACTTTAAGTTTTATAATGGTCATCAATTTACCTTGATCCATGAAGGAACTATATCCATTAAATTCCACACACTTAAAATCTATAGAATATGCATTTTAGAGTTTTTATACTTTACATATTCAATCTAGATTGTCAAAATAAAAAAGGAGGAGATTGTTGGACTACTAGGTTGTTAAAACCTAAGTCAAAGCTCTCTTTTGATCTTGACAATATAGATTGAAAGGTTATAATGCCCTTTTTAAGTATTAATCTTGTAGAATTAAAGTTCAAAATATATTAGAAGTTGAATGGAAACAAAATTCTCCAAGTTTTAAAATAAACTCCAAAATTGGACCAAGATGTTGGCCCATATGCATTAAGAAAGGGAGTTGAATTTGTGGTAAATTTAAAATTTTGGTGGGTAAACAAATAAAGCAAAGTTAAAAGAAAGAGTATACATAAGGGATTTATAGTGGTTTAAGTGCTAACTAACCCTACAACCACTCTCTAATTCTCTAAATGGGTATTTCATTAACTCCAAGTGGTATTTTACAAGCTCACACTAAACTTTACATAATGTGTTTTACAAGGCTCACACACAACCTCATAAGCATTTCCCAAGGCTTATTCTTAACTTATATAAGAGGTTTTCTCTATAAAGATCATTCCAAAACCCAAACCCAATGGTGTTTAATGGCTCCCACCAAACCTTAACAACTTCAGTATAAAGAATTGAAGTGTAGAGAGTTGAGAAATAAATTTGCAAGAGTTTGACCATAATAAATTGCTATTCTCTTGCATTTAAGACCATTTGATGGAGTATTTATAGTTTTTACCACCAATGAGCTATTATAAACAAAACTATTTTCAAATCTTCAAAGTTGCAGTAAAATTTTGCATTTAATGTTTATCACATGAACGTCACGGTCGAGACTGCATGTCGTGATTGAGATCATCATATTTGCACTAGATTTTGCTTCATCGCATTTAAAATCTTCAATTGTGTCTAACATCTAGATACACGTGGCATTTTAGCATTAGTTCTTTTAAAAATCTAGTTGTTGGATCCCTCTAAGGAGGATTAAAAGTCATAGTCGTGAGTTGGGAGGCATAGATACGACACCCATTATGAAACAAAATGTAGGATTAGAGATTTTGATTAAGGCAGATTGCAATCACTACTATTGGGTCATTGTCATGATTTTTATGCTTCTAATGGGTCCTTTGACACATGGTTTTGCATGGTTGAGTGTTTGAAATCCCTTTAAAGGAGTATAAAGATAGTAATCACAATCCTTACTACAATTCCCATAGCGAATCATCGTGGAAGTTTTGTTCCAAGTGTTCTTATGATAGCAATCGCTGCTTATCAGTCACGATTGCGATTTAGGAGTAACTTTCCAAATTTTGTGCTTTTTACTTCTAATGAGTTCGTAACTTAATTCCTACAAGAATAATACTTAAAATCTACATTAAAACCTTTCAATCTATATTGTCAAGATCAAAAGAGAGTTTTGACTTAGGTTTAACCAACCTAGTCCAATAATCTCTCTTTTTTTTTATTTTGACAATCTGGATTGAATATGCAAAGGATAAAGAGCCAATTATGTATACTACTAAGTGTTTTAAGTGTTTAGAAGTCCATTATGAAGTTAACAAAGTGATGGAAATAGTCTAAGGCATAGAAAGTCAAATGTACAAAAGTACTCCTCCTTAATTAAGTTAATAATTCCACTTTTAATTGTTATCCTTTTGCATAAGGAATTCAATTTTCTCTCCTCTTTTATCAAGTTCGAAAAGAGAAGGTTTTGGAGAAGAGGAAATAAGGAGAGGGAAGGTTCATATGTTGTAATCAACTTCAAACACTAACAATAATCATAAGCAAAAGTGCAATGAATTAGAATAAAATGCATCAAACACAAATCAAATTAAAGTTTCATTAATGATAAAACACCAATACATAGATAAGTCAACCATACAAAGATGTTTGATCACAAATTAACTAGGCTCAAAATTAAAGAAAAATAGGAAAAAAATAATGAAAGGATGAAAAATAGAAGAAGGAAAAATGTCAAAAAGTTTGGAGAATTGTCATCATCATCATCATAGTCTTCATCATCTCTTTCTTCTTCTTTTACATTGGCATGTATTTCTTGCTTTTCTTCATCGATTGGGGCTTATGCAGCTTATTTTTCATCTTCATCTTTAGAAAAAGCAAAGTCTAGAAGATGGCATGGTTCAAGACCTAGCTTCTTTTGCATTTCAACTATGTCTCTATGTAGGTGTTAAAGAAAGTTGTCTTTTGAGGACTTTCTTCAACAACCTAAAGACCTTTCCCAATGAAGAGAATAGTTTGGAAGAAGATTTAGAAGAGGAAGATGCCTTTGATTTTACCTTTGGTTCTTGTGGGGGTTCCTCTTGAGGTGCATCTCTCTCACTTTCTTCAAGCACTGGCCTCTTCCTCTTATAAGTTTGAGACACCTTTTATTTCCTAACTCCTCAAGCCCCTAGTAAGTATTCGTAAGTGTTGTTAGCCTTGATTGCTTTGTCATTAAGGAGATAGGTGATATCAAATAAATTTTTATAAGGAAGGTGAATGGGAGTGAGGTTTACTTCAATTTCTAAAGTTAAATCCTTCACATGCGTATAAATGGCAGTGGTATGAGATAGAAGGAGGAATTGGGAATTTAGCTTAAGGCTCTTATAAGCGAATTAGTTGATGGAAAACTATGCTATTTTGAATAGGCTTGTTTAGAATGAGGCAGTAAAGAAAGGTTGTCTTTTTAGGAGATTTTTCATTGCCTTTACTCCTAGCATTGATGGAGAATGTGATAATTCTATGGTGGAGCCAAAAGGGGAGGGACTTGATGTTTTTGGCAAGAGAGCTCTTGGGCTCATATCTAATTTTTATAGAATTTTGGGACCAAAATTTAGAGTAAATGAGATCAAAGGAAGAAATGATAAAAAAAAGACCACATCCCTAGTTTGGAAATTGAAAAGATCACAAATTTATTCATAGGTAATGTAGTATGGCTTACCAAAATAATGAAAAAGAAGACCATACGTATCTGCTTTGGTGTTGGCAGCCTTATTAATCTTTATGGTGCATATGAACTCTTGCATTATCTCCTAATAACTCAGTTCCTCATGAAAAATGAATTCTTTCCATCCTAAATTTAAGAGAAATGCCTTGATTTCACTCTCAATCTTAAGAGTTTCAAGAAGGTAGATGGAGGAAATCTTATTTGGTTATATCATCTTTTTAGAGTTGGCCTTGTACCTTTCTTTCTCTTTCGTTGTTATGCCCTTCATGAGAAGGAGAGGATGAAGTAGGTGAATTTGATAGTTCTTTATTTTTAGCATTTTTTTAGTTTTATTATTAATTGAGTCTAATTTGAGAGAAAAATACTCGATGATGTTCACTTTTGGCTGTTAATTTGTGATTTTATAGGAAATCCTGAAATTTGGACTTGATTGATGAATCATGAGAATGTTTCTAGGAGAAATTGTACAATTTTAGAAGTTTAGGGACCAAATAGAAATTAATAATATAGGGACCAGTTCTGATATTTTTTCAGACAGAATTTCAGTCCCTTCCTAACACAATTTTGGAAGGATCTGTGCAGCAGATTTTTGGGAAAACTTCACTAGCTCCTATTCAAAAAAAAAAGATTTATTATTATTCCTAATTGGTGGAGGATCTCTAAATTGAAGAGGAGAATATGTTTTTCTTATTTTGAAGGGCAGTAGAAGATTATAAATAGAGGAGGAGGTTTTATTTATAATAATTAATTTTTGGAGAGAGTTTTTATTTATTTTATTTTTTTAGAGAGAAGTATTTTGTTTATTTTTATTTTTTTCTGAAGAAGAAGTTGTCCACAATAGAAGAATTATTAATCAACTATCAAGATTGAAGATAATTGAATAATATAAGAGTTTTATCATGAAAACTTTTCTATTTTATTTTCTTTTTATTTTGATGTTGACTAGTAATCTCATTATGAACTAAATTAGTTAGACACTTGAGTATGATGAACCCTAAGATGAGTTTTGAATTGTGATTTTCTTTAGATAATACAATCTTTTCATTATTTATGGAATTCAATTGTGTTGCTCTTTATTTCCTTGAATTGATATATCTGAAATATTGATTCTTGTTTTATAATTCTTTAAACTTAGATTGAGAAATCAAGTTATTGAATAGATTTAGCACAATTGAAAGGAGTTGCATGTACCCCTAGAGATAGGATAACATAAATCTTCTAGATTAGGGTCAAACCTAATAGTGAAATTCAAAGAACTATAATGGGATTTTGGGGATTTTAATTAGGAAGAGATTCCAATTAATCAACCTATAATTAGATGTTAATGATCTTGAGTAGGACTTTAACATACTAAAGGGATTTTCACGGTTCCATAAATATTGAATTAGATTGTATTGTTGGAGAATCAATTCCTTAACAAGTTTTAGGAGGATTCAATACTTAAGTGTCATTTGTCATATCGATCATCTTTTTTCGCTCTCTAGTTCACATTTTCATTATTCTAGTTTGTTGAATTAATTTATTTCAGTTTTTAATTAGTTAATTAATTCACTTAAATTTACCAGTTAAATAATAGAGAAATAGTTAATATTAGTACTTTTAGCCTTTGAGAGATCGACACTCGATACTCCTACGGTATACTATACTCGATAAGTGCACTTGCCTACTCGATCTATAGGTGTTGGCCTCGAACCATATCAATCGTCATTGCCCTCTTATTCTTCTCATTTGTCTTTTTATAAACTTCAACCCATTTTTCTCTTGGAATTAATTATTCACTACCATCCACTATTTTGGTGGGTGGCTTCCATTCCTTTGCAATTATATCCTATAGATCCACCACATTACTATTAAGGTAGATTTCCATTATATACTTCTAATGAATATAGTCAAATCCATCAAAGAAAGGTTTAAGGCAAGAGTGGATTTCTTCTTATATCATTGATCTTTTCTCACACAACTAAGGCTTGAATGAGACTAAGCTTTGATTATCACTTATTCACCCTTGTGCACCATAAAAAGGGGTTGAATTGGTGGGAAATTTAAAATTTTGATGGGTAAACAAACAAGGCAAAGTTAAAACAAAGAGTATAAGAAGAGTAGACATAAGAGATTTATAGTAGTTTGAGTGTTAACTAGCCCAACATCTACTCCCTAATTCTCAAATTGGGCATTTCACTAACTTTAAGAGGTGTTTTACATGCACACACTAAATTTTACATAATGTGTTTTACAAGGCTCACACACAACCTTACAAGTGTTTTCCCAAGGATCACACTTAACCTATACAAGAGTTTTTCTCTACAAAGATCACTCTAAAACTCAAACCCAATGGTGTTTAATAGCTCACATTAAACCTTAACAACTAAAGTGTAAAGAATTAAAGAGTAAAGAGTTGAGAAATAAACTTGCAAGAGTTTGGCCACAATAAATTAATATTTTATCACATTTAAAACTATTTGGTGGAGTATTTATAGGTTTCTACTACTAAAGAGCCATTACAAGCATAATATTTTCAAATTTCTAAAGTTAGTGGCAAAATCCTGCATTTAATGTTTGTCAGATGAATGTCACAATCGAAACTACAAGTCACGATCGAAAATGCAAGTCACGATCAAAACTACAAGTCACATTCATGATAATCATATTTGCTTCGAATTTTGCTCAATCATGTTTTCGAAATTTAATTATATCCAATAGTTAGTTACACATAGCACTCTAACATTGGTTCTTCCAAAAATCTAGCTATTAGATCCTTCTAAGGAGGATTAAAGTCATAATCATGAACTGGGTGTCATAGACATGACACGCACTGCAAAACAAACTGTGAAGTTAGAGATTTTGATTATGGCATATCACAGTTGTAATTTTTGAGCTTTGTGGCATGTATCTTTGTCTAGTTAAGTGTCTAAGATCCCTCTAATGGATTTGAAAGATAAAGGTCATGATCCCTATTGTGATTCCCCTAATAAAGCAGCCTAAAAGTTTTATTTTTAAGTGTTCTTATGATAGCGGTCGCTACTCATGAGTCATAGTTGTGATTTAAGAGTAACTTTTCATACTTTAAGCTTTTTACTTTTATTTAACTTTCAATGTATTTATAACTTAATTCTTATAAGAACAACACTTAAATTTTGCATTAGATCCTTTCAATCTATATTGTCAAGATCAAAAATAGTTTTGACTTAGGTTTGACCAACCTCATCCAATACAAGACAAAGAGATCACGATCATTACCTCAAGAATTTTAGGAACCAAAAGTTCAAGTCTAGTTCATGGTGAGAGTCACGATCTAGCTTGCAATCCTGACTTTTAGAGGCTTCAAAAAGTCCTCTAACTATCACCCAAGAAACTAATTAAAGAGTGTCATATGTTCAAGGTGATGTTAGAAGATTTAAAGTTCGTAATTGCAATATTAGGTAGCAACCATAACTCAACCTCAAGCTAAGATGTGATCATCCAGTTTAGTTCACATTAGGTGTAGTGGTCCACTGTCTCAACACTATTCCAAGTGTTGATCGTGATATAAGAGTCTCGACCGCAATCTTTATAATCCATTCGAGGGTACTAACAACTAGTTTTTTAAACAACCAATGCTAGTTTGCTAGGTGTCACCAGTAATTAGACACAAAAGATCACAATTGAGAAATGACAAGCCATGACTTCCTGTTTTGATTGTAAATTGACTCTGATAAGTAATTAATACAAGATTTTGCCACCATACTTTGGAGATTTGTGTACATTCATTTGTAATGGTTCTTTGGTGATTGAAACTTATAAATACTCCACTAAATGGCTTTGAATACAAGAGGATAGTATTTAATTATGGTAAAACTAATTTGATTTCTTAATACTTTACTCATTTATTCTTTGTACATGGGTTATTAAAGGTTAGGTGTTAGCCTTAAACACTTTAGGTTTGGGTTTTAGAGTGAGCCTAAGTGATAAACTCATGTGTAAGATTGTGTGTGAGTCTTAAATATAATTATAATTGGGTTTAGTGTGAGCCTAAACACTAAGTTAGGCGTGAGTTTGTAAAACACCATAGATAGTGAAATACCCGATTGGTGAATTCGAGAGTGGATGCAAGGTTTGTTAACACCTGAACCACTATAACTTGCCTACGTCGATTCTTCTCCTACTATTTCTCTAACCTTCTAATGTTTGCATTCCCTCTAAATTTAAAATTTTTTACCAATTCAACCCCCTTTCTTAATGCATAAGGGCCAAAAACAATAATGACCTACCATAACCTAAAAAGGAGTATTGTATATATATTTGAACTCATATTTATTTAAACTTTAGTTAAACTTAAATGCATGTATTGAGAAGGGATCATTACTTTGTAAACACTTTGCTTTATCTCAATAAACTATTTATTTGTAACCATAAAAAAAGGAGAATATTGAACTTTATGGTTTTAATTCTTGTTTTGATAATCACAAATAAGAGATAAAGTTACTAACAAATGTGCAAATATTTTATGTGATTTATATAAGATCATCAATTTCATTCAAATCCTAATGCAAAAGGAATTAGTTCAATACATGCACTTTAAAACTTGAAAAAGGATAAAAGAGATAATATATGGATTGGTCAACACCTACAAAGCATGCTCAATAGAATCAAAGGCAATCAAAAGTTTATACTTAAAGCAAAATAGAGCAAATATGTGACTCAACCATTCAACAATCGTTACAAACACACCATCAATTGTGGAAGTTTTTAATGATTATTGAATAAAAAATGATAAGTTGAAAAAGTGATATGGAAGTACTAAGTCTTATATAAATTAGATACCTTTTCGATACTCATTAAGAAAATTCAATGACTATAGATTAGACCAATGATTGTGGGAAGAAATTCAATGCTTGTTATGTGGCCAATGAACCAAGGTAGATCAATACCAGTAGAATTTACTCAATAATCATTGAAGGCATAATGTGTAACATCTTTATCCTCATTCATTTGCATTCTCACATGAACATATTCATTACAAAAATGATTTGAAATCCCACATGAACATATGCATTGGATAAATGATCATTTAGATATGTGATTTGGATAAGCACGATGATGAAACTTGCTCTATTACATTTGAGACATTTGAACATATATGTAATTTTTGTATAGTTGAATGGCAAATTATCTTATATTTTGTGCATGTTATAGCATCATAAATAATGGTGTTTTAGAGTTTATTTAAAAGTATAAGGAGCATATAGGGATTAGAAGATGGATGGAGGTGATGAAGGAGTGAAGAAGAGGGATCAAAAGAGGAATATTGAATTTCCAACCAATGATAGTGAGACACCATAATTTTGTCTTATTAGAATAGATTTACAAATTTAATTTTTCA
>CATIWR010192777.1:0-10043 GCA_949677035.1 Omphalea diandra
TCTCCCTCGCTGCTCTCTTCTCCCTCCCCCTGCGGTCTGACTTCTCTCTCCCTTGACTCCCTCACCGCCTCTGCTGGTTGTTCTCCCCATCGCTAGTCTCTCTTTTCGATGTCCTCCCTCCGCTGCTCTCTCTCTCCAATGTACTCTCGTCGCTGCCGCTCTCCCTCTTTGTTTCTACTGCCAGCAGTGAGCTGCCGTACGAGACGCCTCCACTGCCACAATCGAACGCCATTGCTACTGCCACCTAATGCATTCCCTCCCTCTTTTTGTTGTAATTTTGATAGAGAGAAAATGTGAAATCTGTAATAAATTTTGTATTTTTTATTGTAATATTTGTGAAAATTTGTAATATATCATTGTATGAATTTTTGTATTTTTTATTGTGAAATCTGTAATAATACTAGTATTTTTTATTGAAATATGAAAATGTGTAATATATGATTGTAATATTTGTGTATTTTTGTAATTTTGATTATAATTCTGAAAATATTAATTTTTTCTGTAATATTTGAAAATGTTAAAATTCTTAACATTTTGTAATATTTTTGTGTATTTTGTAATTTCTAAAAATGTTGATTTATGAGAAATGTTGAGAATTATAATGAATTTTTTTGTTTAATTTTGTTGGCGATATATTTTGAAATTTTGTGACTTTGTGACTATTGAGAAATATTGTGAATGTTAATATTAAAAATTTGTTTGGCAAATTATTTAATAGAAAGTTTAGTGTTACATGTGTAGAGTTAGTAACTATAGTAATTTAATATATATATAATATTTAGTAATTTAAGTGTAAATTTAATAAATTGAATAATTTAATAGGTTTGTGAAGTTTATTAATTTATGTGTACTTTAATTAAATTAAGAAATTATAACATTTAATGAATAATTTAAGTGTAAATAAATTAAAATTTAGAAATTTAAGTTTATTGAAATTTAAGTGTAACTTAATTATATTTAGTTATTTAAGTATAATTTAATTAAATTTTAAAACTTTTAGAAATTGTAATCGTATGTAATAATTAACTTTAATGTAATTTAATAAAAATTTATAAAGTTATGTGTAGTGAAATTAAATTTGATAAATTTTAATAGAATTTAGTAAGTTAAGTGTAAGTTATGAAAATTTTAGAAATTTCAATTAAATTTTAGTAAGTCAAATAAATTTGAGAAATTTTAGAAATTTGAGTAATTTAATTAAATTTTAGAAATTTAAGTGTAATAAAATGTAATTTAAGAAATTTTGATTAATGTAGTATCGTAATGTAATTTAATTAAATTTTAGTAATTTAAGTGTAATTTAATTTAATTTGCAAATTATTGAAATTTTGAATAGAAATATTGCTAAATTTTAGTAAAAAAAGTGTAATTTAGTTTAATTTTGAAATTTTAGAAATTATAAATCCGTTAAAGTTAATAAGTTAAGTGTATTTTTAATTTGTAAAATTTATGTAGTTTAATTAAATTATAGAAATTATATAAATTTACTGATATTTGTCATTTATAATTTTTTGTTTCTATTTTGTGCTTAAGTCAAAATCTCTTTTTGTGGAGTTTACGATTTTTGCGCTCTAAAAGGTAGGTATTTAATTTAGAAGTTTGTTATTTAATAATTGGTATGTTAAAAAAAATATTTTTCATTGAATAAATGATATGTTAAAAAAATATTTGAATATATGTATCTTTCTATGTAATAAATTTTAACTTTTATAAAATTGTATAATAATAAGCTAATAATATTGAATAAAATATTCAATAAATGCAAAAAAGATATAAGTTACTTAAATTGCCTTAAATTTTAAAACATAAAATATGAAAAAAATGTTAGTAGTAAAAAAGTATATTGAATTAAAATGCAAAAAAAACTATAATATAATTAATAACATAAAATATATATAAAAAAAAAATCATTCATGAAATTGTAATGTTCCGAGGTATTCCATAAAATTTAATAATATTTTAAATTATAACTAACTTTCTCTACAAATTAAAAATTAATTACGAATGCCATTAAAATATTAAAAAATTAATTATTTAAATGGCCATAAAATAAAAAAATATCTAAAAATTCACTAATCCCAAGTTTGCCTAAAAAAAGAAAAAAAAATTATAAATTATAGAAAAAGAAAAAATGTATAAATTATAAAAATAATAAATTATTAAAAACATTCCAGAGAAATTTAAAGTACATTACGAATATCATAAAAGACTCAAAATTTTAATTGCAGTAAAAATTTTTAAAATTTTAAAATAAGAAAATATAGAAAAATTGAATTATCCTAAATTGGTCACTAACAAATGCAAAAAGTGTGTAAATTATAAGTAATATTCCTTAACAATTGCAAATTAATTATAAATGTCATGAAATAACATAAAATTTTTTAAAACATTAATAATATTCAATAAAAATATCATAAAATTTCAAAGGTTTTCAAAAAAAATATCACAAAAATTTAATAAAATTTCAAAGCTAAGATAAAATAATAATGTTATATAAAAAAATAGAATAGATGCAAAAGTTTAGAAAAATTAAGATTATTAAGCAAAAACTAAAATTCTAAAACTTTCTTATTCTATTTTTGAATATGATATGTTTGGACTTAATGTTTATTTGAAATTTTATTTTTATGTTTATTTTTTGAAAAGAACAATACTAAAATAATATGTAATTTATAGGAAATTAGATTGAATTTCCTATAAATTTCATAAAGGAGCATATAAGTATAACTTTAGATACTCGTTTGATAAAATTATCATTTGATGAAGAGAATCACATCGAATTGTCCAAAGTATATAGTTTGGAAATTTATTGTTAATATAACTTGTTGTGTATAATATAGTTTATTATATATGTTGTTGATAAATTCGATTTTTGTATTTCCTAACATGTTTTCTTAGTACATAATGATAAATATTGAAAAATATTTTTGATTTTGGTGTACTAGGAAAACTGTAGTGATATGCTGTTGAAATTTTCAATAGCTATGCAAATTATATTATTATAACAAATTTTTATATGACAATAAATTTCTAAATGGGTTATATTCTTACCTTATATGTAAGGGGAGATAAAAATATTGTATTAAATATAAAAAAATGAAAAATAACATATAAATATTTAAATGAAAATATTATATGTATGTATAATTGCATTGTTACAATGAAATTTTCAAGATTTTATCATGTGATCATATAGGAAGTAGATGTATTATCGGCTAAGGATGGTTTATTACATCTTGAATTCTTAGAAGGTGTGAACCATTTCATTCAATTCACAATGTCTCAACCTAAATTTATGGATGAAATTAAAATTAGATGTTTGTGTTGTCATAAGATGTGTCAAAATCACAGTTATCTGGACCCTAATATAGTAATATTGCATATTATGCAAAGGGGATTTGTTGTTAGGTACTATAATGGTATTTGCATGATGAAGTGTATGGTTCTAGAACATTAGCTGCAAATGAACCTGAACTTCTAAGTAATAATGTATGCCTAAGTGAATCAAAACCTACTACATACCATCATATGATAATGGATGTATTTAGGCTAGAGTTTGATTGGAGTGAAATGAGTGAAACTCCCAATCCGACGTCTCAGAAGTTGTATGATATGCCTGATGTAGCAAATGTTGAATTATGGTTTGGTTGTGAAAAACATTCCAAGTTATCTTTAGTTACACAACTAATGAATATCAAAACGGAGCATCATTTATCTAAAAGGTGTTACAACAACATTGTATAATGGCACAATGAGTCATTGCTTGAGGATCATATGATGGTTAATAGTTTTAATAGCACTAAAAAATTGATGCAAGGTTCCGGTCTTCCGATTGAGAAGATTCACTGCTGCAAGAATAATTACATGCTATATTAGGGTGATGACAGTGAATTGAGGACATGCAAGTTTTGTGATTTTCCTAAATATAAGTGCATGCCTTAAGGATCAAGTACATCTAAAAAAGAAGTTCATAAAAGAAGATGTATTACTTTCCTCTGACACCAAAACTACAAAGGTTGTATGCTTCTGAAGCAACTACCAAGTATATGAAATGACATACTAAGCATGAATAAAATGAAGGTGTGATGGAACATTGTTCATATTCTCCTACATGAAAGCATTTTAATATAATGAATAAACAGTTTGCATCTGAAATCCAAAATGTTAGGCTTGGATTATGCATTGATGGGTTTCAACCTTTTAGACAATTTGAATAACAATATTCATATTGGTGTTGTGCCAATAGAGAGAATGTTTGGAGAACATGTGACTCAAAGGCATTGGTCTCACTCCTCTACTTTGAATGATGTGCTTTGAATGATAACAAAATCTTGAGAAGTTTTAATGATTATATTTTAATGTTTTTATATTCTATGAACATACTCGATGAACAGTAAAGGGCAAGAGCAAATTCAACAGGCATTGAGAAATTTCTAACCAGTGTTGAATAATTCAACTAGCATTGAAATATCACAACAAGTATTAGATAAATGCTCAGACATAGCTATGCACTCTAGACCTTACCAAGGGCATTCTGGTTTTGCAACCGGCGTTGAATGGATCAAGCAACAGGAGTATATTCACAACAAGTGTTGAAAAAGTCCTATAGTTTGAGCTATAATCTCTAGACGCTTCAATGAGGCACACCTAAAGCTCAATAGACATTGAAGGTATTGCCAACAAGCGTTATGAATTTTTCAATAGTTGTTAAAGCATTTATGCAATTTTTGAAAAATAAAGCACCAAACTCACACTTTCTAAGAAATCAACAATGGGCATTGATCATACTCCAATGACCATTGAGCAAATGCTATAGATGCCCAAAGTGTTATGGACCATCCAACATGCATTGTGAAATTTGCAACGAGTATTGAACAAACTTCCAATGAGCATTGAGAAACTAATGAGGGCATTGGTAGTATATGTTATAAGATTAATGGGGAATGCTTAGAATCAATGGATGTTGTCAGCTCTAATGGCTAGTTTTGTAGAAAAGCTATCAGAGTGCACATTAACTATTCCAATGGCTAGTTTTGGAGTTCTGCTACATAAGGAGCATTTTTGAAGATCAAAATGATTGATGAAACTTTAAAGAACATTTGTAATCAACTAGAGAACATATAACAAGCTTTTTTGTACAAACCTTTTAGTGTTACTTTATTTTGGGTAATGTAAGGATTGTTTTGTAACACATTGAGAGTAAGTTTTCTTAAGTACTAAAAGTGTAATTGATGTTTAATTTGAGAGACATTAACACTCCTTGGATTTATCTCTGCTGGTGATTAAAAGGTTGGTATTGTACCTTAGAAAGTGCCAAAGATTGGGTTAGCTCTCTTGTTCCTTGTTAAAAGATAGTAATTGTAAAGGTTGTCCTTGAGTTTGGAAAAAGGAAGGTTTTTCTTTAGCCTGAAATGGGAAGGTATTTCCTGAACCTAGAAAAAAATAGAAAATGGCTAAGTGAAAGCTTGGGGAGTGGAGTAGGCACATTGTCGAACCACTATAAATCTCTGTGTTTATTTGTGTTTGTTGCTTTCGTATTGTTTATTTTTATTTTTATTTTCATTTACAACCCAAGTCACCCCCTATTGGGTTCCTCATCTCCATCCAAACCAATAATTGGCCAATTATTCTAACTCCTTATAATTTTCCTTCTTTGATGTGTATGAAAGAGGAATATATGTTTATTTATATTCTTGTTCCAAGACCTAACAATTCTAAATAGAAGTCAGATGTATTCATGTAACCCATGATTGTAGAACTAAAAAAGTTATGAGAAATTGGTATGGAGACATATGATATTTTCACAAAGCACAATTTTCAATTGCAGACTATTTTGCTATGGACTATTAGTGATTTCTTGCTTATGGTATGTTGTCTGGATCGAGTACTCAAGTAAGACTTACTTATCTGTATTACATGGAACATACTGATGCCTTCACATTTCCAAATGGAGGTAAGCAATCTTGGTTTGATAATATTCAAAAATTCTTACTGCCTAATCATTCGTTATGATGAAACAAAAATGTTTTTCTTAAGAATCGAATAGTGGAAGATTCGACTCCACCGATAAGGTCAAGAATGAAAGTGCTAGAGGAAATCACTAAATTATAATTGATGAGCGTAACTAAGTTAGGTACAAAGATGCTAATGGTCAAATAACAAAACGAACGAGATATGGGTGGAAGAAATGAAGTATATTATGGGATTTGCCTTATTAGAGTACCAATTTGATAAGGCATAATTTGGATGCCATACATATTGAGAAGAATGTATTTGAGAATATTTTTAATGTAATGATGAATATAAAAGGGAAATCTAAAAATAATGCCAAATCTAGAGAATATTTAAAGTTATTTTTATCATTTTTCATAGTTATATTGAGATAATGCAATTGAAAAATATCCAAATGCAAAATATACACTTGATAAGCAAAGTAAACAAGTATTATGTGAATGGCTCAAGAATATTAGATTTTGAAATGGGTATGTACCTAGTATGGCTCAATGCGTCAATATGTACAAGCTGAAGTTGTTTGTCATGAAAAGTCATAATTGTCATGTGTTTATGCAATGATTACTATCTATTGCTTTTCGTGAGTTACTACATTCACAAGTATGGAAATCTCTCACAGATTTGAGTTGTTTTTTGAAGAACTCATTACACCGCAAATTAGGGAGGAAGACATGACACAGTTGGAAATTGACATTCTTTTGATTTTGTGTAAGTTAGAACGTATTTTTCCTCCAAGTTTCTTTAATTCAATTTCACATCTAGTTGTACACTTGACAGATGAAGTGAAGCAAATAGAACTTGTGCAGTATAGATGAATGTATCATTTTGAAAGGTACATGAATGCAAAAGTTTCAATTGCACATGTCATTTCAATTTCAATCCATTTATTTGTAATCTATTCACATATTGTATGTTGTAGATTTCTTAGACATTTAAAAAATAATGTGAAGAATAAAGATCAGGTTGAAGGTTCTATATATAGAGCATATTTAGTTCAAGAAGCATCATCATTTTACTCATATTATTTTGAATCACATATGTATATAAGGCATAAAAGAGTACCTTAAAATCATAATGGTGGAAACTTTGAAGTATCGAATATTCTAGGGAATTAGTCAAATATTCACTCATCTAAGTTGACAATTTGCAGACCTAAAAGCAGAATATTGACAAACGAAGAATATCATATAGCTCAAAGCATATATTCTTTTGAACTATCTTCAAGTAACAAAATATGTCGAGTAAGGTATAATTCTATTTCAACTCTTTTATTTTGTACTTTCGAAAATGATATACAAATATTAAAATACTAATATTATGTCGTGCAAATTTTATGAAGCTTATACATTGACATGTTGAAGCACATTTTTTTCAATATATATATATATAGATGATGTTAATAAAAGTTGGAGACAAAATTTTGATATTAGTTCAAGTCATATGTGAGTGTACCTTAAATTTTATAAGAGTAATTATTTTATAACTAATGTAGATAATGAGTTGTTTTGTTTTTTTAGGCAAATGATCTAACAAATAGAATCATAAATCAATTTATTGTTGATCTTATAAAAGGTCCATTACATGGTTTGACTATGTATCCTGTTTACTTTGTAAATGGTTACAAGTTTCACACTAAAAAATATGGTTCCAATAGGGCATTAATCAATAGTGGAGTAAGTATTAAGGGTTCGAACTATATGAAAATGCATATGACTATTACGGTCAACTAATCAAGGTGCTACAGTTGGAGTATCTTCCACTTCTGATCAAAAGAACCATCTTGTTTAAATGTTAATGGTTTGATCTGACGCCTAATATTGGAATGAAAGTGTATGAATATTATAGTCATGTCGAAATCAACTATAAGCACAAGTTTAACAAATATCAACCTTTTATATTGGTGATGCAACATTGTCAAGTAAATTATCTTCCTTGTTCCAGTATGTAATGGAATAAAGCTAATTGATGGACAATATTCAAAATAAAAGCTCGATCATTTGTTGAAATAAAAGGACGAATCTGTTATTAAGACATCATTTCAACCTCCATTTCAAAAGGATGTGGATCAAAATTTGCCTCTTTTAGAAATTATAGAGGAGGAGCCACTAGTAATTTTAAATGATCCGAGTGCACCATTCATCAAATTAAATGAGGAAGATAAAGATATTCAATTTGATGATGAAACGAAACTATAATCAGAATCTAAAGTATGAAGATTTAGAGTAAGTCCAAAATTTTAGTGTATTTAATTTTTAAGTATGTTAGTGTGCAAATTTTAATAGAAATTTTGTTATGAATATATTATGTTAGACATATAATTTTATATATATATTTAGATGACATGTTGTATATCTAGCGATTTAAGTACACCATCCTGAGGCAGTACGCCAGGTAAAGGACGTACTTATGATTGTAGGCCACCTATGCCACCACTTTCACCATCCAACATAGGCTTCGATGCCTGGACTTCCCTTGACATCGACTTTGTCTATAAGTTCGACTCCTCCTTCAACTTCATCCACTGCTCCATCCCTACTCAAGATCTTCCTTTAGCTCTATCTACGCCATTGACGCTAACAATTCAGAATGAGGCATATATAGTTCTTGCGTCTGAGCTACAATCTCATATTTATTTACAGCATGAGAGGTATGTAATAATTGTTTTTATATTTTCCATGGATTTTCTTTTTTTTATCTTATTAAATGTAACACTAACTTATTTCTATTTTCAATTTTGTGCAATTTGTATATGTCTGATAGATGCTTTCATGCATGTCAGAAGATCTTTAAGCAGAAGATTCATCATGATGGCTATACTTGGAAGAAAGTCCCATAGTCTGTGAAACCTTCTACTGGGAGGAGTTCAAGGTAATTAATATTTCTAATTCTAAGTTAAAAATTTAAAAATAAAGTTTTATTTATTTACTATTTTTTGTGTTTATCTTTCATATAAAAGTTATTTTTCATATAGAAGCAGTTTCAGTGGGATCAAACAATCGATGCCTTGGTCTAGATTGACTTTTTTAAGAAGGCTGCTTTGAGGTACAAGGATATGTTTCATGATTTAAAGCATCAGGGCAAGGAGACCTGGGTGCTTGATGAGACTTAGGACCACTGATAAACTCAATGGAGTTTTTCACATGCTCAATCTGTGTTTCGCCAGGCCAGCCTAAATAAACAGACCAAGAAAGGAGATTTTGGCTCAGGTCCATCTAGGCACACAAAGGGGGATCTATCCCCATTATGAGCATGTCAGACGATTGGTAAGAAAATGTTTCAAATTTATGAATTACTATTTATGTTTTTTGTTTAAATTTTTTATTTTAATTTCTTTTTTTTCTTTACTTTTATAATAAGCTCAATAACTGGAATGAAAGGTTTATCTTATTGATGTCTTTGCATGTACACACACGAAGTAACATGACATGGAGACCTTCGTTGATGTATGATACTTTACAAAATGCAGGATCGTATTCCTCAACTTCATGTGAAGCCACTTCTAGGATTCGATGAGCCTCGTCAGGTTGAAAAGCATGAGATTTTCCTGCTAGCATTAAGGGGGGGGGGAGTGGGAGGGTCTGGAGAAGGGTCAGATTTATGGTATGAGTGATCAGACCCCTCGTTTCTATAACGAGTCCTCGGGTGCCAGCTCTTCTTCAACTCCACTACGTTTTGTCAAAGACTTGCAATAAGAGATCAAAAGGCTTGTAGATAGGTGGGTAAATGAGAGGATCACATCCTATCATGCCCACATCGACTTTATTGATTCACTAATGCATGCTATAAAGGATTGGTTGCACGTTGTGTCCTAACAGATTAGGATACCTCTTCCCTCTCATCTGCAAATGCCTATGCCACCTGCCTTGCCTCCGCCTCAACCAATGACTATTATTGTTATTGTTGTTGCTGCTTCTACATCGCTCCTCTTGCATCTGATCTTGATGCCTCCGACGTCGCTGATGATTTTTTCATCAATCTGGAGGATGCAACAACTGATTAGTTTTTATAGTTTTATTTGTATAATATATATA
>CATIWR010192800.1:0-17769 GCA_949677035.1 Omphalea diandra
GGTTACCTTAATTTCCCCATTCTCATTTAACCATTGCAACTGATAAGGTCTAGGATGTTTCAAGGTTGGCAATCCCATTTTTTCCACTAGATGAGTGCTAGCTGCATTAGTGCAACTACCCCAATCAATTATAACAAGACATAAATGGCCATTAATCCTACACCTAGCATGAAAAATGTTTTCCCTTTGATTTTGATCATTCTTAACATAGGCATTTAAAGAGCGTCTAGTTACAAAAAGTTCTTTATTTGTTACCTCATCGAGGTCATCAAAATTGTCCTCATCACTAGCATCTTCTAATAGAGGCATTTCAGGATCAGTTTCTACTCCATCATCTTCATCCTCACTTGTAATTTCACCATCTCTAAGTACCATGGTCCTTTTGTTTGGGCATTCACGGGCCATGTGTCCTCTCTCTTGGCACTTGAAACACTTTATAGAGCTGGTCTTATTGGATGTTGGTGGTTCAACCTTGGCTGGATAATTAGGCTTCGTTACTTCTTTCTAGGGTATTTTGGCCTTATGTCTACTAATAGGCTTATCACCAACTTTAAACTTGTTAGTACCAAAAGAAGAAGAGAAATTGGGCCTAGAAGGCTTACCCCTTTGTTGTTTTTCCATCTTGAGGGCTAAATGGTGCAAATCCTCCAAGTCATTGTAAGGGTACATCTCCACTTGATCCGCAATGTTTTTGTTAAGCCCACCAAGAAACCTTGTCATTATTTGCTCCATGGATTCTTCAATCCCAGCCTAATCGATGTCACCTGCTCTTTGTAGTATTCTTCCACACTTCTAGCACCTTGTACAAGCCTTTGCAATTTGTTGTGCAAATCCCTATAGTAATGGCTAGGTATAAATCTTTTTCTCATAATTCTTTTCATTTCTTTCCAAGTACAAATAAGTTCATCCCCACATCTTTTTCTAGTATATTTTAATTGATCCCACCAAATAAGAGCATAATCTATAAACTCAACAGTAGCAAGCTTAATTTTCTTTTCTTCACTATAGTTGTGACAATTAAAAATAAAATCTACCTTTTTTTCCCATGATAGATATACCTCGGGATTACCTTTGCCATTGAAGGTAGGAATCTTCATCTTGATGCCACTAAGATTGTTATCTTGCCTGCTTGATCTTTGGGACGATTCCTCCATAGAATCATCATCATCCTCCTCATGAGTGAATCTACCATGCCTTGGTTGTCTAAAATGGATGTGGGTATTATTGGAATTAGAGGTGTTTTGAAGGCTCCCAAGTTGGTCTTTCACCTCTTTAAACTCTTATTGTATTAGGGACATAGTATCTTGCATAGCGTTCACAAATAACTTCCACTCTGGATCACTTTAAGGTTCTACCATGGTTAGTAGAATAACACAAGAAAATACTCACAAACACTCCCTCACGTGTCTACACTCAACTGATAGTACTCACACTCCTGTTTAACTCAAAATTGGCTTTTACCCTCTTATGAACTCACCACTTCTTGCCTTTTACCTCTTCAGATTCTTTTCTTTAACTTCTTAGAGGACTAAGTTACTTTATGTCAATGGAGTCTTAAATAGAACACAAACAAATAAAAACTAGTTATTCAAACACCTAAAAAACAAAAGAATTGAAAAGAACACAATTGGTTGCACAAACAAATTTCTAAAGATCTAATAGTAATCAAAGAGTTTAGAAGTAAATTTGGAAGTGCAAGTTAGTGTTTTGAATATGCTAAAAAAATATGTCTAGGCCAAATGAGAAAGGGAATTTCAAAAATCGGCTTGAATCACACATTTGCAATTCTTAGCTTCTTTCTTTTTCTCTTCTTTTCTTTTCTGTTCTTTTCCTTGTTTTTTTTTTTTTTTTGCTTTTTTTTTTTACTTTTAAAGCTAAAATCAAACTTAGAATTGCAAGAAACACAAAGAACAACTCAAAAATACAAAGAAACCAAATTTAGCACTTGTAGGGGCATTATGGTAATTTTATCCTTCCTTGAATTATGAGATATGGTTCGACCCTAGACTTCATAAAACACCAAAAAGATTATTAGTAACAAAAGGAATTAATTTGGAAGGAATAAGAATGGAGAAATTGCAAGAAACAATCTAGAATCAAGTTTTCCTTAATTTAAGGAGATTTTGGCAACTCCCAAATTTTAAAAAATTTCTTGAATCAATCATTTCAATTCTGTAATTAAGGACAAAAAAAAGGGTTTTTTTAATGAAGAAATTCGAATTTGGATGGAAGAAACATAAGAAATTAAAGATTTTGCAAAGTTCCTTAATTTAAGGAATTTTTGCACAAGTATGAGATTTTGATGGATTTGAACCTAATTTTTTTTTTCAGTCTGACATATGATGATGAAACAAGATTAATGAAGGTAAACAATGAAAAGAAACAGATTTGGACGCAAGAATTGAGATATGGCAGAATTGGAGAAGAAATGTGAATGGATGAACGAAGAACAATACAAGAACATAAAGATAGATACCTTTGATATTGAGTTTAGCCTTGGCTCTGATACCAAATGATACGAGCGAGATTGATTTTTGGGTCCTGATTCATATGTAGCATAAGTCCCAAGCTTTAATTCAATGATCAAAAAAAGATAAACTCTTAAATCCCAATTAAACCTATGGAAAACTTGTTTCTAGCAACCTGAATTACAAAGATTCAAGAGGTGTTAATCTCAACCTTAAATTAACTAAGTAATTTAAAACCTAGATTAAACGAGTTTGTAAAATTATTAAGAACTCACTTAACAATCTCACTAAGTCCTATAAAGAACTCAAGAAGAGAATTAACTCTCACAAGCAATTTTGCTAAAAGAAATATTCTTCAATTTTCTATTTTTTGGCTGAAAAAGAAAGGTTATTTATAGCCTTTACAAAACTTCTAAAAACCTTAAGAATTGCTTCCTAAATAGTCTTTGAAATATGCCTAATCTATTTAGGAAAATAGATACTCCTAAGCTAAATAGAAAATAACTAAAAGATACATTAGATATCTTCTTAATTATAAAAGAAGTTTCTTATATAAGTAAATACAAAGTTCCTAATTAGTTTAAGAGAGGAATTTAGCTAATGAGGAAGTTTCCTCATACTTGGGTCACGGGCCTTTCCACATGTTGGGCTCCAATGGATCGAGTTAAAGGCTTCCTTTAAAGAGTTTATATGGTTATCTCCAAACAATTGGGCTTCTTGCTTCTTTTATTTTTCTTGGGTTAGCCCAATGGTTATTCCTTGTTGTATGAATAACCCAATTACTTCTTTAAACCTTTTGAGCCTTCCCTTTGTGATTGGGCCGTGAAGTTGAAGCAGATCTTTCTACTGGCCTTGGATATTTGCATTAAAGGTGATAAAAGAGTGAAGAATAGGGACTAAAGGAGGAAAATTGAACTTCTAACCAATGGTAGTGAGCCACTGTGATTTTATCCTAATAGTAGGTATACAAATTGAATTTCTCTTCCTTTAGGAATAAAATAGAGAGGGAAATGTGAAGGGCAACAAAAGAAAGAAAGAGATAAGGAAGAAAGAAAGGAGGAGGAGGAGGAAGAAGAAGGAGAAGAAGAAGAAGAAAAAGAAGAAAAAGAATAAGAATAAGAAGAAAGAGAAAAAGTAAGATTGCTAGGAAGGAATCCTAGGCTTTTTTAGTTTTGGAAAAAAGGGTAAGTGGTTTTATCTTTTTCCTATATGAAATTCCTCTCTCATAACATATTAAGCATGCATGATTAGTAAGAATTATGGGGTAGTTATAGGTATATCTCATGTATAGAAGTTGAATCTTAAGAGAAATAGAAGTTGATTATGTTGGTTTGTTATTAGAGCATATTGTTGTACCCATGATTTCATAAGAATAAGATTTAAGTGTAAAATACGAAAGTTGAATATTTATGCCTCATCTAAGTGGACGTAAAATATCTTTGCTTAATATGGTGTACGTGAAGAGTTATGGCTCCTTCATTTGGACTAGTTCACAACTTATTGAAACCTTCTTAGTTTGGCTATTTTCATATATTTTGGTGAACTTTTGTGCTAAATTAGACAAAGTTTAAATTATAAAATTCATAGATTTATATGCCCTATAAATTATTATATGTAAGTTTTGCGTAATTTGTTGTGTGGAAAGAAGTTTTCCTTTTTTATTGTGATTGACCTTGAAGATGATGAAACCTGCTTAATCTATTGATTTGGTTTACCTAGAATTTGATGGCCATAGAATTGGAATTTGGTGACGTACCAAACTTGAAAGTTGTAAAGTTACGTCTAATATACATGCATGTAAAATAGTTTTACAAATATATTATGGGTGAGGAGATATTGCTTCTTCATCATCACTCATTTTTAGTGTGTTGAAACTTGATCACCTTGAGATTGATTATTTATTTTGGTGATCGTATAAATAGAATTAGACAATTTTTAGAACTTTAAAAATGTTTCTCTATGCATTGTTTAACTTCTGGAACATTATTTTTATAGTTTTCTGTGTACAATTGGAGATATGGCTAAGATTGTAAGACTTGATCAAACTAAGGTCACATTGAAATAGGGTTGAATTCAAAAATTCACCATATTTTTTATAGGTCTCATATTGACCTGAATTTTGACTATGTTTTATCATTATATGTATATTTTATGTAAAAAAAAAATCAACTCATTTGGATATATATATATATATATATATTTATTTATAGTTATTGCTATGAGAGTGCAGTAAGGTCAAGTTCTCATACAAGAATAATAAGCTTATGTACTTAACCCTTTTGCATATAACATGACTATAGTTGCATATCAAGCATGCAAACTCATTTTGACATATTTTATAATCATGTATATATTAAGTGTTAGGATCTGAACACATTGAGGAACCCCAAGAGAGAGGTTCAAACCTACTATAAATATTAGTTACATCAAAAGTGAGTAATAACTACAATTAGATTATAATGTATATGTGTGATGATTTAAGATATGATTAGGTTTTATTATGTGTATATGTTATTGAATTATAAGATTTTACATTTGAATACAAGTCAAATGAGAATTATATGATCTTAATGATTACTTGTTATACCATTATGAATAAACACTTACATATGGAGCTAAAAGGATGTTGTGACTAGTTTGTCAAACACTTAAAAATCACTTGGCAAAGGGACCAATATGTCATATTATGGCACATGTTATTAACCAAATGAATAAGATATTATATGTAGCTAACAAAGTCAAATTTTAGTTAAATTATATTAATTCTAAGGATTAGTGTTTGCCTTGTACGGTCACAATAAAATCAAATAATACGTTGCATTAGCACTTGTATGAGTTAATAATCATACTTATAATGTGTCTTAATGATTGATTATTAACTGTGTCATTCGAATTTGATTATTGTTTTTATTCATTGAGTTGCGACTCAACAAATTGCAATTATGATTTTTAGATATGAAGCATAAAGATTAGGCACTCTGAAGCATAAAGTTTTGCATATAGACACATGAAGCATAGAATGTCGGCTTGATTTCTACTCTCTCTCTCTCCTTATGTCATATACATACACATAGTTAGGAATCAGTTTATGGCTACCAATATTAAATGGGTTAACCTATGTGTATATTAAATACTGGTTAGGTTGTGTATGAATAATAAGTTAACCTTTATGCATATTAATTTTTTGATATGAATGTCATACATAATAAATGTAAATGGGTGTTATAGTTTTTGGTACCATAGCAAGAATAGGTTCCACAGGGATATACATATAAATATGGCATGGCTTTTGCAATTATCATATAACATAGCCTTATATGTCTATAAGGCATTAGCATATGGTAGTCATGGTAGTACTCATGACTCACCAAGGATAGAGGAGTCAACCGATTTTCATTCCATAGAAGCATCATACCAACCATTAAGAGATCAACTAAGCATTCTTATACACAACACATACGTCATGGGCAACCACAATATAAAACTAGTGAACAAATAGTGTAGGGTCTAGAAAATCAAAGAGAAAGAAGGTATGACAAATTGAAAAAATAAGGTGTAGTTGACTTCAATGGTACTACAAATGTAACAGTGACAAAGACATAGCTAAAAAGAATATAGAGAGTTTTGAATTTGATGAAATGCACGCCAAAAGAAAAGTTTGAGTATGCAATGTCATTGTTACAAGGGGATGTATATGATTAGTGGGAAACCATTCTAAATAGTGATATCTAACCTCGAGTGCTTACATGGGATGATTTTCTTAACAAGTTCAATAATAATTACATGACATAAATGTATAAAGATGACAAAAGAAGAGAATTTCTAAATCTAAAATAGGGGGAGAAGATTGTAGTTGAGTATGTGGTAAAATTTAATCAATTATCTCATTATGCATCCTTTATAGTGGCTATTGACAAAGATATCTTGAAAGTTTGAAAAGGGAATGAGATATGTGATCAAAAGTAAGATCAAAATTGTAGATCTTAAAAGGTATACCAAGTTAAAAGTTATTGTAACTAAGGTGGAAAGATTAAACAAATAAAAGAAAGCATAATAAGTAAAAATAGGGCCTACTGAGTTATGGGATATTTTAGTAGAAACAAAGATAAATGTGGAGATTATATACCATTATAATCTAGTGCTTAGGGTGGTTACTCTAACTATAGAGGCAGGGGGCTAGGACTTTCATCTTATGTACGTAGAGGTCAAGGCCAAGCTATGCAATAGTGACCCTCATGTGTACATTATGGGAGGCAACATATGGATGAATGTATGAAATTGATTGGTGGGTGCTTGATCATATGCTTAGAGAATGTTCTAAAAGATCTTGAATGTCAAAGGGTGGCAAAGGTAGAGTTGCAGCAGAATCCATAGTTGAAGTTTCAAAAGTAAATGGAGATAAAGTATCTTTTGGTAGGGTCAGAGGGTGAGGTAAAATAATTATGGTTAGGTAGGGTATGAGCAGTCAAATTTTTAAATCCCAATTGCAGGCCAGAGTATTTGCCATGACTAGGCAAGAAGCAATCTCTACTCCAAAAATTATCACTGGTAAACTTTTTCTCCATGATTTTGAAGTTGATGTATTAATTGATCTTGGCTCCACACATTCATTCATTTCATTAAACATGGCATCCCAATTGTGTAGTAAGCATCAACCTTTAGGTTTTAACCTATGAGTGAGAACTCCTTTGAAAGATGTGATGATTGTGGATAAGGTATGACGTGATTATATGATTCGCATTGATCACATTAAGTTGAGTGTTGATCTAGTACTATTGCCACTCTGTGAATTTGATATGATACTAGATATGGATTGTTTTATTAAATAACATGCAATAGTAATTGTTTTACAAAGAAAGTTGTTCTAAAATCTCTAAATCAAACAAGGGTTATGTTTCAAAAGGAAAGACAAATTATACCTATAACATCTCTATCCACATTTATTAGCATTCTCACATGAACATATTCATTGCATAAACAATTTACAATACCATATGAACATATGAAATGGATAAATGATCATTTAGATATGTGAATTAGATAAGCATGATGATGACACTTACACCATTGCATTTAGGACACTTGAACATATATGTAATGTTTGTATAGTTGCACGACAAATTATCCTATGTTGTGTGCATGCTATAATATCATAAATAATGGTGTTTTAGAGCTTATTTAAAAGTATAAGAAGCATATAGAGATCAAGAGATGGATGGAGGTGATGAAGGAGTGAAGAAGAGTGACTAAAAGGGGAAAAGTGAACTTCTAATCAATGGAAATGAGACAACATGATATTGTCTTGTTATAATAGGTTTACAAGTGGAATTTTTCATCCTTTAGGATCAGAATGGAGAGGTTAAAAAAAAGAAAGAGAGAGCAAAGAAAGGAAGAAGAAGAAAAAGAAGAAGAAGGAAGGGGAGAAGAGTGAGCTGCCTAGGAAGAAATCCTAATATTTTCTGGTTAGGGGAGAATAGGTAAGTTAATTTATCTTCTTCCCATATGAAATTACTCTTTGTGACATGTTAATGATGCATCGTTAGTGAGAATTATGGAGTATTTGAGGTGGAGCTTGTGTATGGAAGTTGAAATTCAAGAGAAATAAAAGCTAATAGTGTTGGGTTTTGTTTTTTTTGTTATAGCAGAATTTTGTACCCACTATTTCATCACGCTAGAAAAGGAATTAGGGAAACTTTAAAATGTAAAAGTTGTAGCTTTATGCCCCATATAAATGCATGTAAAATAGTCTTGGCTCAATTTGGTGTGTGAGAAGATATGGCTCCTTCAATAGGGATGGTTCAGAACCAACTAAAATCACCTAGGTCTTTATGTTTTCTTATATTTTGATGACCTTATGTTTGGATTTAGACAAAGTGAAAAACATGAAATTTGTAGGGTTATATCCCCTCTAAATACCTGTAAATCAGTTTTTCTTAATTTGTTGTGTGGAAAGAAATATGGCTCATTGATTGTGACTGACCCTGAACTTGATGAAACCTCATCAATCTTATAATTATATTTTCTAAGAATTTAATGGCCATAGATTCAGAATTTGATTATGTGACAAACTTGAAATTTGTATATTTATGTCTAATATACATTCTTAAGAAATATTTTTCCAAATTTAACATGGTTGTTGAGATATTCCCCATGCATTATGACTAATTGTCAACATGTTAAAAACTTGCTCTCCCTGAGATTGGTCATTTGTTTTGGTGACATTATAGACTGAATTAGACAATGAGTAAAACATGAAAAATGTTAATTTATGTGTTTTCTAACTTCTGGCATACCATTTTTGGAATTGAATTTTTACAATTTTAGATATACCCAATATTGTAAGACCTCTCAGACTAAGATGACATTTGAAATAGGGCAAAATTCAAAAATTCACCACATTTTCTATATATCTTATATCGACCTGAAAATTGGTTATGTTGTATCATTATGTGTCTAGTTTATTTGACAAAAAGAATAAAGTCATTTTCATAAGTATATCTAGATTTATTGTTGTGAGAGTGTAGCAAGGTCAAGCTGTCATATAAGGAAAATATGCATAAATACTAGGTCCTTGCATGGATCATGCCATAGTCGCATACCAAGCATTCATAATCATTTTGACATACTTATAACCATGTATGTATCAACTTTGAGGATCTCAACACTTTAAGGAAGCCCTAGATTCTAATGTGTATGTGTGATAATTTTATGATGCGATTATGTTCTAATACATGTATATGTGATTGAATTGTTACATTTTACATATGAATGCAAGTCAAGTGAGAATTATATACTTTTAATGATTAGTTGATATACCACTATGAATGAACACTTGTAGATGAAACTAAAAGGATGTAGTGACTGGCTTATCAAACACTTGCAAATCATTTGGAAAAAGGACCAATATGTCCTATTGTCATATGTTATTGATCAAATGATTCACTTGTTATATGCTGCCAGCAAAATCAAATGTCACTTGAATCACATGAATTCCCTGGAGTAGTGTTGCCTTATAGTCAATTGTTATACTTGTAATGTATCATGATGATATTTGATTATTAGTTGTGCCATAAGAATCTAATTATTATTTTTATTGATTAAGTCACGACTCATCAAATCGTAATTATGTTTTTTAGATACTGAAGCATAGGGTTTGAAAACTTTGGTGCATAAAGTTTTACATAGAGACACATAGACCACAGGTCGTCGACTGAATTCCAAGTCTCTCACTCCTTATGTCATGTACGTATGTCTAGATAGGAACTAGTTTATGATCACTAGCTGTAACATCCTCAACCTAAATCATACGCATTTTATTTATGTTATATTTGAATATATGCATTGATAAATAATTGTTTAGACATGTGAATTAGAGAAACACGATGATGACACTTGCACCATTACATTTGGGACACCTGAATATATGTAATGTTTGTATGGTTCCATGGAAAATTATCTTATGTTGTATGCATGTTATAGTATCATAAATAATGGTATTTTAGAGCTTATTTAAAAGTATAAGGAACATCTAGGGATTAGGAGATGGATGAAGGTGCTTAAGGAGTGAAGAAGAGGTACTAAAAGAGGAAAGTGAACTTTTAACCAATAGTAATGCAACACCATGATTTTGTCTTATTGTAATAGGCTTAAAAGCGTAATTTTAACCCTTTAGGATCAGAATTGAGGGGTTAGACATGAGGTACAGTAGAAGAAAGAGGGAGCTAAGGAAGAAAGAAAGGAAGGAAGAAGAAGAAGGAGAGGAAGAAGAGTGAGCTAGCTGCCTAGGAAAGAATCCTAAGGTTTTCTAATTCTGGGACATTAGGTAAGTTAATTTATCTTCTTTTAACATGAAATTAACCCCTCATTACATGTTAATCATGCATGGTTAGTGAGAATTATGGAGTATTTGAGATAGAACTATTGGATGGAAGTTGAAATTCAATAGAACAAGAGCTTATTGTGTTAATTTTACTCTTAGAGCATAATTTTGTACCCATGATTTCATAACCCTAGAAGAGGAATTATGGAAAATGAAAAACATGAAAGTTGTAGCTTTATGTCTCATATAAATTCATATGAAACGGTTTTGCTTGATTTTGTGTGTGTGAGGAGATATGGCTCCTTCATTAGGGCTGGTTCACAACCAACCGAAATGACCTCAATTTTTCTATTTTCTTATATTTTGATGGCCTTATGTTCTGATTTTGACAAAGTGAAAAACATGAAATTTGTAGCTTTATATTCCCTAAAAATACCTATAAATCAGTTTTGATTGATTTGTTGTGTGCAAAGAGATATGGCTCATTGATTGGGGCTGACCCTATACCCAGATGAAAACCTCACCTTTCTTTTAATTCTATTTTCCAAGAATTTGACGGCCATAGATTTAGAATTTGATGATGGTACAAACTTGAAATTTATGTATTTATGTCTTATCTACATTCTTGTGAAATATTTTTTCCAAATACAACATGGTTGTTGAGATATTGTCCCTTCATCATGACTATTTGTCAACATGTTACAAACCTAGTAACTCTGACACTTGGTCCTTTGTTTTGGTGACTTTATAGACTGAATTAGATAATGAGTAAAACACTAAAATTGTTCCTTTATATGTTTTGTGACTGGTGGTAGATTATTATTGCAACTGGATTTGTATAATTTGAGATACACCCAAGAATGTAAGACCTATTTAGACTGAGATCACATTGTAATAGGGCAAAATTCAAAAATTCACCATATTTTTTGTGTGTCTGATAGTGGCATGACATTTGAATATGTTGTATCATTATGTGTCTAGTTCATTTAAAAAAAAGAATCAAGTAATTTGTATAAGTATATATAGACTTATTTCTATGAGAGTATAACAAGCTCAGGCTGCCATATAAGGAAAATATGCATAAACACTAGGTCCAGTTGCATGAATCACGCCATAGTTGCATAACACAATGAAAATCTTACTTTACCACCATGATTTGGTGTATTGAAATAGGTCCTCAAGGCATTGAACATAATAGTGGGAATAAGTTGGGACCATCCATGGCTTAATAAGCTTAAAGGAGGAGGTAAGTAAATAGCTAATGGTACTATATGTGTGATTGGTTAAATTGGCATGAACATATACTCAATGGAATGAAATGTTGTTTAATGCGATGATATTGAGGAATACATTGGCGAAAAGATTGTTATACTTTTGATGTATTTATTTTCATGAAACGTTGATAAATTATGACTTAGGAATGAGAATATGTGGTGATATGAGCTATCAAAGTTATAGGTGTTATTATTAGACACTATATTGCTAAAGTTTTGGTGGATTTATAGTTTATTTTTTGAAAGAATAATACTTGATGTTGTTGGCAAGTAACACTATTTATAGTCTATGTGGTAATAAAATATAATAGCTTGTGTGGCAATAACATTCGATAGCCTGTGTGGCAATAATATCTATAGCTTGTGCGGCAACAAAATATAATAGCCTATATGGCAATCACATTCGATAGCCTATGTGGCAACAAAATATAATAGCCTGTATGCCAATTACATTTGATAGCCTATGTGGCAATGATAACTATAGCCTGTGTGGCAACAATATTTATAGCCTATGTGACAACCAAAAATGAACGTCTTTGTGGCAGTGATATTGATAGCCTATGTAGCATTTAAGAGTAAAAACTCTTTATTTCGTGCATAGATATGATGATGAGTTATTTATATTTAAATATTGTTATATTATTTGAGATTGAAGTATCATTATGCATTTACTTACTGAGTATGTAAGCTCACTTCTTTTGCATTAAATTTTATTTCAAGAAAAGAAGACTAAAGATTGCGTCTAGTTACATTTCGAAGTTGTTGTCTGGTAGTCTAGTAGAGGTTGGGCCAATATGCAATCTATTAGTATTTTAGTTTGTTTAGCCATGTATACTTTGTTGTAAATAGTTACTATGTTGTGAATAAGAGACATAGAAAAAAATAATTGAAATCAGGACTTTTAATGACAATGAATAGACTAAGAGAATTTTAAATGATTAGTAAATAGGACGTCACATTCTTGAACATTAGTTAACATATATGTACATTAAATACATGTTGGATTGTATATGTATGATGATTAAACCTTTATGCATATGTATTTTTTTACATGAATGCCATGATTTTGTAATTGAAAATGGTCATTATAATACCTGCATGTCTAGTTTCTACTATTAAGGCTTTTTCACATGATTAAAGGTGGTTGTGAGGCTTATTTGGCACATGTGATGGACACATGGTCACTAATGAATTACTTGAGAACATTCTAGTGGTAAATGCATTTCCATATGTATTTTCATATGACTCCCTTGGTTTTCCACCTAATAGGGAGAGACAATTGATAATTGAGTTAGTTTTAAGAACAACAACAATATCCATTCCACCTTACAGGATGACTCTTATTGAGTTGAGAGAATTGAAGACACAATTATAAGAATTACTTGCAAAGGGATTCATCAAACCAAGTGTGTCACCTTAGGGTGATTCAGTGTTTTTTGTTAAAAAGAAAGATGGAATAATGAGGTTGTGCATTGATTATGGGCAGTTTAATTAGGTTATTATGAAGAATAAATATCCTTTGCGAAAAATGGATGATTTATTTTACCAGTTGCAAAGAACATGGGTATTTTCTAAAATTGACTAAAACCAGGCTATTATTAGCTTAAAATTTCAAACCAGATGTACTAAAGACTACTTTTCGAACTAAGTATGGGCGTTATGAATTTTTGGTGATGCCATTTTGTTTGACTAATGCACCAGCTATGTTCATGGTTTTTATGAACAATGTGTTGTAGCCTTACTTAGACAAATTGTAATTAGGTTCATTGGTCACATACTAGTGTATTCAAGAAGCAATGAGGAGCATGAACAACATTTATATATTGTATTACAAATTTTGAGAGAAAAATAGTTGTTTACTAAATCAAGCAAGTGCGAGTTTTGGATTGATCATGTGGTATTTTTAGGATATGGAGTTTTTGAAAACCCTAAAGATTATTGTAGAAGTTTGAAGTTTGTTAGGACTAACTGGGTATTATCGTCAATTTGTTGAAGGCTTTTCATTTATAGCTACTCCTTTGGCCAAGTTACTTTGAAAAGATACAACATTTTAATGGTTCAAATCATGTATGGAGAGTTTCGATGAATTGAAAAATAGATTGACATTTACTCTAGTGTTAGCCATTCCTCTATGTAATGAAGGATTTATAGTTTATAGCGATGCCTCTCATCAAGGTTTGGGATGTGTTTTAATGCAACATGGTAAGGAAGTTACATATGCATTTAAACAACTGAAGCCTTATAAATTATTTTATCCAGTACATGACTTTAAACTTTCTATCGTTGTATTTTCTTTGAAAATATGGATACATTATTTGTATGGAGAAACTTTTTAAATGTTTATAGATAAAAAAAAGCTTGAAGTATTTATTAAGCTATAAAGAATTAAATATGAGACAGAAGCAATGGTTAAAATTGTTAAGAGATTACAATTGTACCATTGAGGATCACCCAAGGAAGGCAAATGTGCTCGCAATGCTTTGAGTAGGAAATCAAGAAGCAGTGTAGCCCATTTATAAGTATTTCCATTATTTTATTTAGTTCAATTACGAGCTATGAGTGTGGAACTAAATATGCAAAAGATTGGGGTATTAATTACTACTTTTCAAATGAGACCAATATTATATGATTGAACTGAAGAAACACACGGCAAGGATCTGAAGTTATAAGAAATTATTGAAAAGGGAATGCAGGGGAGACACACTGGCTTTGATATTTGAAACAATGCCTTGATGTTGGGATCTTGTATTTATGTGCCTAATGTTTACAACTTGTAAACAGAAATCCTAAAAGAAGCACATAATGCCTCATCTGTCATGCATCCAAGAATGATGAAAGTGTATAATACCCTATGATCTCATTTTTTTGTGGCCTAAAATAAAAAAAGATGTAGCAGCCTAAGTTTCAAAATGAATGACTTTTTAGCAAATTTAAACATAACATGAAACACCCATTGAAAATTAAAACCATTGACGATTTCAATATGAAAATGGGAGAGAATAACCATAGACTTTGTATATGGGGTATCGAGAACTGTGAAGAAGAATAATGTTATACGAGTGATTATTAATCAACTAACTAAGTTAGCTCATTTTTTGCCTATTCAATAAGGTTGTTCACTTTAAATCTTAGCCAAGAAATATGTGGATGAATTGTCAGATTACATGGTGTTCTAGTGTCTATTATATCAGATAGAGATCTATAATTACTTCTCAATTTTGGGTCAGTTTCAAATAGGCTTTGGTACCAAGTTGAGTTTCAATACTACTTTTCATCCTCAGATGGATGGACAATCAGAAAGGACAATTTAGGCACTTAAAGACATGTTTTGAACTTATGTGATATAGTTCAAAGGTACAAGGGATGAATATATTGCCTTGATTGAATTTGTTTATAATAATAATTACCATAGTAGTATGCAAATGGCACCATATAAAGATTTATATGGAAGAAAATGTTAAAGTCCTATATATTGGGATGAATAAGGGATACTTGTTTTAGAAGGGCTACAACTAGTGCAAGACACTATGGATAAGGTGAAAGTAATCAATAGCAAACATAAAGTAGCACAAGACAAGCAAAATAGCTATGTAGACCAACACATAAGAGAAACGGAATATGAGGTGGAAGACAAATTGTTTCTTCAAGTTTCACCATGAGAAGGAATAATTTGATTTGGCAAGAAGGGGAATCTAAGTTCTTGATACATAAGGCTATATGAGATCCGATAAAGAATTAGTCCATTAGATTATAGGATAGCACTGCCATCAGAGATAGCTCAGATTCATGATGTATTTCAGGTGAGTATGCTTAGAAAGTATCGATATGATCCTACACATATACTAAGGGATCCAACAACAACAATTACAGATGATGTCAGTTATGTTGAAGAACTAGTGAAAATCATTAGTTATAAGACAAAACAATTACAAAATTGAGAAATTCCTTTGGTCAAGGTTTTATAAAGAAACCACTCAAAAGAAGAGGTCACATGGGAAATTGAAGAGAACAATAAATGACAATATCCACATTTGTTTATAGGCATTGAATTTTGAGGATAAAATTCTTTATAAGAGGGGAAGAAAATGCAACATCCCTATCCTTATACATTAGCATTCTCACATGATCATGCCCATTGCATAAATGATTTGCAATCCCATATGAATATATGCATTGGATAAATGATCATTTAGATAAGTGAATTCCATAAGCATGACAATGACACTTACACCATTGCATTTAAGGCACTTGAACATATTTGCGATGTTTGCATAGTTGCATGGAAAATTATCATATATCTAATGACGACTTTCATTTAGAAAACTCATAGCATTCATGTTCAAATACATATGGATAAAGGTTTTATTCATTATACATACACACTCAAACATGTATTTAATGTACATATATGATAACTAATGTTCAAGACTAGTGACTATGTGATACGAACAAGGTTAGATTGATCCTTACCCGTATGCTAAAGAATAGTTGCCCAAAATCTATCAAACCAAGTATTGGAGTTTTGATCTTCAAATCTCAACTAGACCTCTAGAAAACTTGTTTCTAGCAACCTCAGTTATAAAGATTCAAAGTTGTGTTAACTCAAATCTTAAATTAACCAAACCAATTTAAGATCAGAATTAACAAGTTTTGAAATTATTAAGCCTCACTCAACAATCTCACCAAGTCCACTCAAGAACTTAAGAAGAGAATTTAATTTCACAAGCAAAATTGCTAACAATAATAATATTGATTCAATTCTTCCCTCTTGGCAGACTATGAGGGCTATTTATAGCCTTACAATGCTTAATCCAAAACCAATTAGGATTTGGCTTACATTCCCTAACAGAATTCAATATTTTCTAATGTAATAAGGAAAAGGGAATCCTAAACTAAATAGGAAAACTAAAGAAACATTATGATTGGTCAATAAGATTAGACCAAGATACTTTCCTAACTAAAGAACAACGCTACCTAAATAGAAAAATAAAAGGATTCAACCTAATGAGGAAATCCTAACGGCATTAGGAAATATTGCCAACTAAGGAAATCTTGCAAGAATTTTTGACTTTGGGCCTTATTTCCTTGCTTACAGGACTTGGGCTTCTTTTTACATGCCTTGGCTGAATTGGGTCATGCTTGGATGCTCTCCACAAGTTGGGCTCCATGTATTAAGTTAAGTGCTCTATTTGAAGAGTCCATCAGTTTTTAATTGACTTCATGCATCTTTTGCTCTTCTTGGGCTAATCAAAGTGTAATTCATTATTGTATGAATGCTCCAATTACATCCTTAAACTTCTTTAGCCTTCCCTTTATGATTGGGTCTTGAAGTTGAAGTGGATCCTTTGCTATGCCTTGGCCGTTTGCATCATTCTCTCCTTCCTCAAGAGGATTCATCCTCGAATCTAGACCTATAAGAAAGCAAAAAAAAAAAAAAAACCAAATATAGGAACTAACAAAAAGAATTTTAATTAAACTTACCACACAAATTGTAAGTCTTTCCACTCGAATCAAATACAACACACATGGAACCACCTATAATAGGGTTAGTATATGCCAAATGTAGCAAAAGTCTAGCAAAAAGAGTTTGAATCAAAATCAAATTTCTAAAATAAACCCTAGTACACATTTTCCATCTAGTATAGAGAAATACTAAAGCATCAATTTTCTTTAAAACGAAAGCACTAAAAGATCTAGGTTTATCAAAAGAAGATTTAAAAATCAAATAAGAATATGAAACATAAGAATATTTAAAATCAAAAGAAAACTTTTTTCCTAACCAACACCTAAAATAGAAAGAAGAATAAAACAATGGTTTATAAATTTTAAAGCAAGAAGAAGAACATTTAGAAAGATAAAATTTTGAAAAATAAGAACTAAAGTCTTTTAAAAAGAACACACTTCTAGAATGAAAACAAGATTTGTAAAAACAAGAATTACAACAAGTCAAACTCCTAGAATTAAAAGAAGACAAGCTAAAACAGAATTTAAAAGGAAACAAATGTTTAAAACAAAAAGAGTTCTTTGAAACATAAAAACATGAAGAAAAATGTTTATCACTAAAACAAAAAGGATTAAAAACATTCAAACATGAATAAGAAAAACTATCATGTTGAAAACAAAAAGAAAAACATGAAAAACAATTTGAAGAAAAAGAAATGCTAAGTAAAGGAGAAAAATGTTTAGAATAAAAGAAATCCTTTAAAAT
>CATIWR010192826.1:0-42086 GCA_949677035.1 Omphalea diandra
CAAAACAGAATCTACCTCTGTAATCCTGATACTACTCTTGTAGCCTTCTTTTTGAGACTCCACTTCAAAAACAAAGTCATCTCTTGCAGCCTCAAGCTTTTTATCATAACAAGGCATCACAGTCACATGGTAAACCTCGTCTGGCCTATTAAACAAGTTCTCACCAACTAAATCATATAAATATGTATGAAGGCAAAAAGAATATCTTAACTTTCTTCATTGTTCCCAACTCCTAGAGACATAAGGTACCACACCATGAAACACCATAAGATATGAAGGAAAAATCTATCATCAAATAAAACACTAAGATATAGACTTAAAATTTTTTTTTTTTTTTTTTCTAAAAAAGGAAGAGGGGTTAAGAAAAATCACGATAACTTATTCTACATTATCCAATTTCAAACAATATCAAATATTATAGGGATTTAAAATTCATTTACAGTATAATTAATAGTAGTAAAGGAGGCGATTAAGTAGGATAATGAGGAAACAGAGAGAACAACGCTTGCTTATGAAACTCCCTTAATAGCATCATTGAAGGATTTTCAAGTCTCCTGTGGACTTCTTTCAAATTTTTTGAAGGAATTAGGAGAAAAGGTAGGCAAGACCACTAATACTCTAACATGTTAAGCCAATCCACTACATGGACATAACTTCTAAACTTGATGAGGTGTCCTCATCAAATAACATCATGCATAAAGGGAGAAAAGAATAAGTTCTGGTGTGAAAATAATCATTAATACTACTCATAAGGTACTTATTTCAGATTAAACAATCCAAGTTGTTTCAAGATAAAGATACCTCCCAAAATAATATTCATTATGCTAACAAAAGTACTTAGGCAAATATACTTTTACAAATCTGCAAAAGGAATATGCCAATTACAATTAAAACAAAATAAGGCTCAAGAACTGAGCAATAACTAGAATCAGTTATTACCTAAGGCCCATCTTTTGGCATATGTGATGCTTGATGGCAGCTCCAATTGTTTGTTGAGGACTCTTCACAGAAGATATATAGGGCAAAATATAGGATCCTAGTTGTTTTTCAGCATAGCATATCCAACCTGCAACAGTAGAAGTTAATACAACATACTTTCTCCCCAACATTCAGAAGTCCCTCCTACGCATTTACTAAGATTATGTTCTCTAAGCAATTCTTATCCTATCTTTGTTAACTATCATACTCAAGCGAAGAAGAATAGGGTGACAGGGATGGAGAAGATGCTATACTATATCTGAACTATCAAAGCCTAGGAAATAAACCTGGACATGCTGATGAAAGCATAGGCAGGGCAGATTTAGATCTGAAATTATTATTTGATTGGCTTTGTTTGTAGCGAGTGATGAACTCATCTGAAGATTCAATTAGAGCCAAATCCCGACTGCAACTTGTATCAAATACAGCCTTTACACCCAAGGACTTGAAAAACGTAGTAAGTTTCTTCAGAACCTGAACATTGCAAGAACTTGGATGTTAGAAATATGGAGTTTTTCACACACAAAAAAAGACACTCTTTTCACATATTCTGACATATGAATTTAGAGTATGTTTGGTATAAATGAATTGTATAGTTTTTGTGAAATTCATTTGTGAGTCTACATTTTGTGTGTTTGATAAAAATGAAAATTCAATTGAAATTCTATTTTATTAAATCATTAGAATGGGTTATAATTAAATCAAATTCTATCAAATTTGATAAAATTTGAGAATGAATTCTGAAATTGTATAAGATTTTTTATTATAACAAAAATACCCTTAGTTAAAATGTCTTTTTCTATTCCATTTTTTTTTTCCCTTTCTCCTTTCTTTCTTTCACTTGATCCCCTATTTCTTCCATCTCTCTCTACTCTCTCTTCTCTTTTTCCTTATTATTTTTTTTAACATATGTAAAATTTGGGAAAAAGAAAAATTAACACAATGACATTGTTATAAAAATGAAATATTTATTGAATCCCATACTTAAATCAAACAAAAAATTTATTTCACTTAAAATGAATTCTATTTTTGTTTTGTACTATACCAAACATAGAAACATTTGCAAATGAAATGAATTTAAGTTAGAATTGAACCAAACACTAAGTTAAAGTTTAGGATAATTAAGGAAGCTCATGTAGAACCTGAAGTGGGGAGATGCCAAAGTGAACTGCAAGAGAAGCTCTAGATTGTGGAGAGAGAGAGACAATGACTGCTTTCCCCTTATCAGTATTAGAAAGGAATTCATCCAAACTTTGTTTCTCAAGCATAACTGTCTCTGCCGATGTTATGCATCCGCTGCATTGTCAAAAGTAAACGTAAACGCTATGCCTTAATCCCAGATTGCTAAATGTGTAAGGAAAAGAAAAATTGTCGGCTATCGTGGGAATGCTTGCATATGACATATCCATCACATGATATAGTCGGTGTTTGAAAAGCAATAATTTGATTTTTCACAAAACCCCTAAAAACAAATGCACACAGCTTCACATCTTTGAATATATATACGTTTCAGCCACTAATAGAAGCGCATAACATTTAATTGATTATCTGCAGTTTGTTTCAAAGCAAACTAACAAAGACCAATCGTTAAAGAAACTAAAAACCACATCATTTAGACGTTTCAGCCACTGAATTTACTTACCTGCACGCCAAACAGTCCTTGAGGGAGATTTTAACCGGTTCAGTTTGCTCCTTAGCAAGCGAAACCTTCACCGAAAACATTCAAACAGGCAGGTAAAAAATAACTCAGCTATTTGCAGCAATAAAACCAAAGAAAAAAAAATAAAGCCAGGAATTGAAGAATCGCACTTGGGGTTTATCAGGTTTCTTTGTGTTTGATTTCAATCCCTTTAAAGAAACTACACAAGCCTGAGACGGCGCACTGAAATCGCTGAGATCTCCAATCCTTAACGTCGGCGAGAACTTGTCTGACATCTCCTCTTCAATTCGATTTCTTTAGGGTTCTATTAGGAAAATATTTTGTTCTTCAATTCGGAGCTGCGTTTGGAGAAAAGGGGGGGCATCAAGGTCCACGAATTGAAAACTAAAACTAAAACAAAGAAGGGTATTCATTTTTAGTGTTAAATTTATTATTTTATTATTATTTTTTATTACCGCCACGAATGCGACTCCGGGGGAATTGAAAACCTATAAAATACATCTCTAAACTTATCTTTTCTACGAGATGAAGTGGACTTTTCTTTAAATTTATAAATAATATTTTTATACATCATACTTCTATTTAATTCATTTATCTTTATATTTGATGTAATTGAATAAATAAACATAATTATTACTTTACAAACATATTATCATTATCGTGTCAAAATAAAGTATTTTTTAGATTTAAAATTTAAGAATTTTTTGAGATTTAGAAAAATTATGTTTTTATTAAAATATATTAAAATTTAATTCTTTTGAATGTGCTCAATTATCTTATAATTTTATTTATTCATCTAACTGCAGTAAATATAACTAGAAATGAGTTAAATAAAAATATAATAATGTGTAAAAGTACTTATCAAGAATAAATTTAATGAAAACATATAAATTTAGAAGTAAATTTATTGAAAAAATTCATTTTATCTTTTATTGTAACTAAAGGATAAGTTTAGAAGTGTATTTGATATTTTAATTTTTTTGGTCAATTTCTCCATGGTTGCATTGGTGGCAATAATAATAAAATAATAAATTTAACACTATAAAAATGAATTCTCTTCTTTGAGTTTTATTTTATCTTTTATTGAAATTCAAAGATAAATTTAAAGACATATTTGATACTTAAAACGCCTTTGTAAGGGAACTCATTCCATAAACTTGTCTAAATTACTTAAACCCCAAAATCTCGTCGTCATCTCCAACCCCAGAATTTTATAAATAGAAAGCTTTCAAACGTGGTCATCCCAAAATGCAGAAACAAAAAACTTTCAATATTTGAAAGTATGTCTAAATCAATTCAGAAATGATATACATATATATAAATAAAATTTAACAAAATAATTAAATATAAACAATTCGAGCACTACACGTTTGTGAAATAAAAAAGTTAAATGGTAAATGATCTGCCCCCACTAGTTATCTATTAAATTTTTTTTTTATCTTAATTACTATTGTTAGATTAATTACATTTAATGTTTTTAGAATAGGTCCTGATCGGCTGGTCAGACTAATAGTTCAATTTGATTAAAAATTAAAAACCGATGAACTATAAAATCAATCAAAATAAAAAAAAAAAGATAAAAATCAGATCAACTTAAAATTACAACATTTTGTGAAAAAGTTTAAAAATTTTTAAAAATTAAATTATTTTAATCAAAATTTAAATATTAAAAATACTTTTTATTTTTTATCAAATTATACTTTTTTAAAATTTTAAATATTTTTTAAGTATTATTATATGTATTTTTTCAATTTCTTAAATAATAACTTATTGAATAGGATTGATTGAATCGGTCGAACTGGAAATTGCCAAACAATTGATTTAATCTCCAGTTCTATTTAAAAAATATTTTTTAAATATTTATCATTTTTCCAATTATATTTTTTCAAAATTTAAAAATAATAATACTATCCTAACAAACATCAATCAATATATACTATTAATTCCAATATCAAAGTTAGTTTTAAAATTTTAATTCTCATTTTTAAATAATTATATATAATATAGTCATGTGTCATTATTTTATATTATATTATAAAAAATTACCATATCAAAAAAATGAATAGAAAATTAGAAAACTTAATTGTCATCTAGAAAAAACCTTCTAAATATGAAAATAAAAAACTTAAAAAAAATTTATGCAAAAAATCAAATCATATAAATAAATTTTGAATAGGAAATTAGGAAAACCTAAAATATAAATGACTTCTAAATATAAAATTAAAAGAATTAAAAGTAAAAATTATAAATAAGAAATTAAAACTTAAATTAATTCTATTGATTATTCAAAATTCTGAGTATATAAGAGAAGCAACAACTTAATAAATTGTCAATAATTATTTATTCTAATTTAATAAATTTCTTTTAAAATTATGTCGTACAAAATTAAAGATATGAATCAATAGTTACAACTATTTCATATATGCATATATAATTTGCAATTATCTGTTAATTTTATTTTTTATTATAAAATACTTAATATTATTTATTTGATTGATTATTAAAAATCACTTCATTCAAGTTTAATATTTTTTCTTGAAATTATGTCACATAAGATTAAAGGTATATATTAATAAATAATCTTTTATTACAACTAATTGCATATATAATTATAAGTTTTTAGAAATTTATTTTATTATTTTGTTTGATTGATAATAACTTTTTAAAATAATAATTAAATTAAATTAATATTATTTATTAATTTTTAATTATTTAATCGATTAATTATTATTTAATAAAAATATTAAATTTATTTAAATTTTATTACTATAATCATATCACACAATTGTACCTTGCACCAGTAATTATTTTAACTATCAGGAGTTGCCAAACCAATGGTAATTAATTTTCAATCAATTTTTATGTCTTAAGTTGCTTACAAAACAAATATCTTCTTTCTTTTCTCATGAAAAACTCTTATTCTCTTAAATGTTAAAATCTAAAATTCATATAGCAAATAGATATTGGGGGCAATCAATATCTAGAGAATATATTGATAGAGAAAAGGGTGTAAAACTCTTCATCTAACTTTTTTTTTTTTCTAGCATCAACTAACTCTCTTCATCATCAAATAGAATACTAGTGTCATGTAAGTTTTGTGTTGAATAATAGTATGATTGGAGGCTGAAGGCTTTTATTCAAATATGGAAACTCCTACAAATAATCCTGCTATGTCCACTGATACAACTTCCACTTCTCAAACCATATCTACTATACCTTTAACCGTTACTATTTCTCCACCACCAACCTTTAGAAGATCCAACTCCTCTAAAATAAATTAATTATATGAACTAAGCTATATCCCTGACAACCAAAAGATTCAAGACACAAACATCATTTTCTTAAACCCTTATGATGCCTTTTAGAAAAACAAAAATTCTTGGACCCGTTCCATCATAACTCTGATCAGACAGTCTCCAAAGTCTGTAAAAGAGTATGTACAGTCTTCCAGCTTCGACTAGTGTCCTATCCAGGCAACTGGAAAAAGGAACAGTTCATTTCCTTAGAAATCCCTCCAGAGTTCATCCAACAATGGATAAGCCAGGTATACACTCATCTTCATTTCAGAGCAATCAGAATTGTGGTAAGTTATCATGGCCGAAAAGGACTATCTATCTTTGTCAGGATAACCCTCTTGGACAATCGTTATCTGAAGTGTCAACAAGTTGTTATTGATACGGTTGAGACCTCATTGAATGTGAGATCAGTAATGTTTACATTCTATCTCAATTTCAACCTGTCATTGCGAGATCCACATGTTTTAAATGCGATCAAGGTCCAAATCCAAATAGTTGGAGCTCCTTAGGTTGCTTTTGCTACTGCAGCCACATTCCACTACCAAATGATATACCGTAGAATCATGCTATCGATCTGTCTCTACCACATGAAAATGATGCCTTGTTAATAATGGCAAATACTCAAAATGCATCGACTTACATCCATATCCCTATGCAAATATCTAGGGAAGAATTGATTAAGCTCTTACCCGAAAAATAGGTAACAAGCTATGAAAGGATACATGAGAATACTCAACCAGTACAGTCTTCTGAACTAATCTATTATCGAAGGGCAAATGGTACAGTAGAAACAAGGTTCGAAAGATCTCTACCATTGGGTGGAGGATCAATCTTTACAACTCAGTTCATGATGACTCCACATGAACCTGAAAAGGGTATGCCTATCGTTTACTTTACAAATGATGGGTCACCATTTTACCCTTTCAAATGAGACAGTCATTGTTTCTTTGACAAATGTGATTGTGATGATTGCCTCTATGATTGGGAAGAATCAGAGGAAGAAGAATTGAAAAAGAAAAAGAAAAAAGGAAGATGTTTGGAGCTAGAACTAAGAATAAGGTATGATGAAGGAGATCCATCAATAGGATTACTCGGTGAGCCTTCGGGCAAATAGGACTATATAGTCAAGTATGGTCCAAACTCGATTTAGAAAAAACCTTTGTCCTCAAGGCCATCACCACCACCTTAAAAGCCTTCACTAAAACCCTCTCCTCTTCCTTGTTACAAACAATCCTTGAAATAGATCCAAAAAGAAACACCTCTTCCTATACACCAAATACTAGAAAACCTTCCACAAGTTTATATGTACCGACCTCCTTTTACCGAGGAAGATTTGCCTCATTTACCAGATCAAACAAACCTAAACACCCAAATATGGACCATGTCACATATTCAAAATCCTACATAAGTAGACTCAAAAGGACAACCTTTGGGGATAACCCTAGCTAAAGTAGTATTAAATTGGTTGTCCAGTAATGCACAAGTTCAGAACCGAATCCTTTGAAACATTGAGTCTAAGGTGGAAAAGGTCTCCCTACAGGTTCAAAAGGTAGATGATAGGCTCACAGAACACCTAAAGGATGTCTATGAGCTAATGATTCATCTGCAGACATGGTTGAAGGAGAAACATAAAGAGGTGATGTGTTTGGTTGATCAAAGAGCTCAGTCTGAGGAAATTCGAAGGAAACCAACAGAGATCCAAAAGCTGAAGGATCAGATTGAGAGAATTGAGCAGGATTTTCAATCCTCACAATCTACAACTAAACATTATGTTCCTGACCCATTTAGCATTCTTCTTCTTCAAGTATATCCCTCAAGACCTTCAGTTCTAAGGATACCAACTACCTCTGAACAAGAGCTGTTGGGTCTTTCAGCTGATTTTTTTCATTAAAAGATGAGGATTGGCAAATTCCATGCTCAACTTGACGCTTCCATGACTACAGCCACATCCACTAAGTCAGTAGAAAAACCAAACCCAAAGACTTCATCAAAATTACCGGAAACACAAATGATGAACCCAATAGCCTCATATCTAGACAAGGCCACTAGTTTTATTCCATCCTTCTCAATGGTCAATTCCAAATCAGATACATTTCTCTCTCAGTCTGACTCTGCATCAGAAACTCTTAACTCTCTCTCAAAAGAAGAAGATTCGGAGGAAGATCTAGCCCTGGAACAATTTATGGCCTGGCCTTATACACATAAGTCAACCACCAATCCAGCCTACACTGTAGATCCTTTAGATGAAATGGACACCTCGAGGGCATAATAGGATAAACCTTCTTATCAAAATGGAGGACCCTAGTTTACCTTGGACAATATCAATCTAGATTTGTACCGTGATAGGTTCTAAGAGTTTCGTGCTTAGATTGATACACAGATGAAAAAAACATAAAACACAGATTAGGCAGGTACTTGAAGAATTTGTTACTAGGATCACAGGTCGAATACAAGATTGGTATGTGACCTTGGATGAGTATTCTAAGCTTCGGCTAGTCTAGTGTCCAGAAATAGTTGAGATTTTGGGAATGCTCTATGTTGAGTTCATAGGCAAACCGTAAGAGGCAACATGCATTATCAGAAGAAAGTATTTTAACATGCGATCTTATTCTCTTGTTAAAAAGGATCTAGACTTGTATTATCAGCGAATGTCCAAAAAATACTACCATCTAGGTGACTGGGCAAGTCTGAATTTGAAAGAGTCCTTCATCACCTCCCTTCTAGAACTTTTATCTAACTCATGCATCATATCATCAGGCAAAAAGAAAGGTCAGTCAATGACTTGACTTTTGGAGAAATGTATCAGTTAATGATCGAAGGTTTAGAGAAGCTTTGTAGCGAATGGAAGGTGATTATTCAAATGATGGATAGGCAAAACATTCCCTCTTTGAAAAATTCTTGCAAGAGAATTGATCTCCTTATTAAATGCCAAAGGGATGAAGAAGGAGGATGTTTTTGTCCATTTAAGAAGAAAAAGCACTATTTCAAGGTAAAATATTCTAAGGAAGGTTCCAGGAGAAAATGAAAGTTCTTTAGAAGGAAGAAGTATAGGGGATATGAGAAATCTAATAGGTGTTATCTGTATGGTAAAAAAGGGCATTTTTCAAAGAATTACCTTGATAAATCTAAACAAGCTTTAAGAATGATTGAACAAATCCAGATTTCTACTGAGATCAACCTGGAAGATACTGATGTAGAATCCTTATTTTTAGTAGAAGATGAAGCATCCCTTAATATTGTTTTTGCTATGTAAGAACAGTCCTCCTCAGAAGAAGAAGATGGCCATGTCAGGTTTCCCTATAAGCAATGCTATGATTCCTCTAGCAAGGCTTTAAATGCAAGTTGAATCAGAAGCCCATCCTGTTCCATTAGCCTTTATGTAAATCCTGCCAGAAAAATATGCCAAACCCATTAAGGCAGTAGCCTTCATCGATACAGGGACTTATTTGTCTGCTATGAACCCTAAAGTTCTCCCATCTCGCTATTGGAAGCCCTATAAAAAATATTTTCTGGCCACTAATGGAAAAGTCTTTCACACAAGCCTAATAACCATAAAGCCCATCACTGTTCAGTTCCTTCTGGGCTGTAAGATCCATTCAAGATTCTTAGGCTCTTTATTGCCTAATAAGGATCTAGTTGTTAGGTTTAACCTCTACTGAAAACTTGCAAAACTAAGAGTGTTACCTATGAGCCTAAAATTCAAAGGCTACTTCCAGCCTTTTACCACGGTGACATCTCTCTTTTCAGCCAGCTCTCTTTCGGCCCAAATACCTCTCACTATATCCAGTATAGTCCAAGACTTACAAGCCTATTGTTGTGCAGATAGTCATACTACTTGCCTCAATCCAAACCCTTAGTGGAAAAACCCAGATTTCTTCATAAGCCTACCTTTTAAACTTAGTGAGGATATCAATTCAATAAAAGCCACTCATCCTAGCATGAACCCAAATGAATTAGCCTTAGCCTACAAAGAATGTTTCGAACTCTTAGCTTAAGGACTAATTGAGCCCATAAATTCTGATTGGGCCTGCCGGGCCTTTTATGTCAGTAAGAGACCAGAACAAGCATGTGGCAAGAAAAGGTTGTCATAGACTATTAACCACTAAACCATTTCCTAAGATATGATAAATTTCCTTTGCCTAAGATTTTTTCACTGTTTGTTCATTTATCGTAGGGAAAGGTTTTCTTAAAGTTCAATCTCAAGGTGGGCTTTTGGCAACTAGGTGTCCAGCTAGATGACTGACCTAAAACAACTTTTTGCATTCCTAACATGCATTATCAATGAAATGTCATGCCATTTGGCTTGAAAGTGGCTTATTCCCTTTTCCAAAATGCGATGATTAGGATCTACAAACCTATACTACGTAGTGCTTTAATTTACATTGATGACATTCTACTTTTTTCTTCAGACATGGAATCTGATTAAAAGATATTGTAGCAGTTCACAGATCTGACCAAAAAGTACGAGATCATGCTTTCACCATAAAAAATGCACATCGCCAGAACTGAGATTTGAATTTCTTGGAATGGAGTTTGAAAATGGACAATACAAACCAGGTCCACATATAGCTGCTGAGCTATTAAAGTTTCCAGATAAGTACCTTTCCAAAAAGCAAGTTCAATAGTTCTTGGGAATCGCCAATTACCTAAGGGACTTTGTCTCCCACTTCACTCATCATGCACGTCCTCTCCAATAACTTTTAAAAAAGGAACCACCACCTTGGAGTACGTGTCACACTCAAGTTGTCCAGACTTTAAAACATGTGATGTAAAATCTATCACCTCTCCAGATTTCCTCTATAAGCAAAAGAATTCTGCAGATAAATGTTAGTGATAGCTACTGAAGAGCTGTCTTATTAGAAGAAAAGGATGGAAAAAGATGCATATACGTACATGCTAGTGGAGCCTTTAGTGATGGAGAAAAGCACTACCATTCCACTTTCAAGGAGATCTAGGCCGTAAAAAATGGAATAAAAAAATTTGAATTTCATTTAATTGGTCACCATTTCACTGTCCTTATGGACTGTTCCTCTTTTCCTCGCATGCTCGAGTTTAAAAGAAAAATGATTCCTTACCCACAGTTGCTGAGATGGAAAGAATGGTTTAGTAGGTACTGTTTCAATGTTCAACATATAAAAGGTGATGCTAACCTCATCCTAGACTGACTCTCAAGACCTCAATCAATCTCCTTATTCACAAAGCACCATTTCTTCCCATTACTACTAATGGCTACCTCTTCATCCTCTTCAAGCACTTCCCAACATCTTAATCTAGGTTCTTTCCAAGACCTTCTGAAAACTAGTCTACCTCAAGAAGTCCAATTACCAACTAGTCACACCAAAATATCTAAAATAGCCATAGAGCAATTGTTTGTATGTCAGACACTCCTCCCTAAGACATGTGGGCCGATCTTTATGGAAATCCTAAGATTCCATCCATCATACCCTTTCCTTAAGGTATACACCTTCATGGACTTTACTACAACATATCATGGTGGCTAGACTTGGCCAAAAGAATTAGTCATCTTTTTCTGGTGTTTTTGTCACCTGTATACCATTGTTGTGGAAATACGTCCTTACCACTTATGGTTCTATTTGATTGACTTGAAAAAGGAAACCCGGTATAATCCACATCTCATAACAATCATGGAATGGTTCCAACCCATGTCCAGATGGATTGATACCTTAAAGTCAAAATTTTGGCATTGTGAGCCTTAGATGGCCCTTCAAAAGAGGATCGGTTACACACTCCACAGGCTTTGCTTTGTAAGACCATCTAGGAACATTCCTAGACTTATGGCTTGCTTTCATGTCTGCAAGGAACAACAGTTTTTCCTATGGACTGATGCCCTTAACCACCATGAAGAATTCAAAGAGTTTCAAAGATATATATGTGATCAAAACTATATTGTTCCTAAGGAAATATGGCCATCATTAGCTGAGGATGCACTATGGGATATCTTACCCACCAGCTACCAATAAAGTTTTAAAAATGCTAGTAATGAATAGGGTCATCTCTCATATTACTCCTGCCTTAAGGATGACTTAAAGGCAAAAAATATATCCCTGATCTAGACTCACAAGATCCATATGAGACTTATGACCATTATATGAAATATCATTATGATGAAGTTAAAAGTTTAGATGAGGTTCACCTCCCTCTTCATTTGCATCCTCTAACCCTTTTTCAACAACCTACAACCTTACACTTTCTAACCCTACATCATCTACTTCATTCCTAGTATCATTTTTATATCCTCCCAATCATCACCACTCAAATTAACATTGTCATTTAATTAAGATACAACTTCTTCTAAACTTTCCATAACTTCTTTTTTCTTCTTAATAACATCAATAAAAGATTGTGGTTTAGATATACTGTCAGACCTATCACCTATATTAACCCCATTATGATCAATATAAAAATCAACCCTATCCTAACTGCTTAGCTTGCTACATATGACACTAACTTCTTTATCACTATAAACCTTTTCAAACTTTCCACTCACCAAGTCTTTATAATAAAGTGCTTTAATCTTTTTATACCCTAATTTCTTCACATAAGACATTACAACAAGGTGGGATAATCTATCAATGTTTATTCCTTGTTTTACTCCTATTATTATAATAGAAATCACTTGCTTGGTATGAAACCGATCAAAGAGGCTCACCACTATAATTAAAGATCTTGTTTTCTTTCTTTAATGTCAGTAGTAAGAGCTCCCCTTCTCGATACCATGAAGGCCATTACGCCTACGGTCCATCAATAGTTGCTTCCAAGAATGGTGATAGGGATTTATGAGAAAATGACTTTAGGGATCTTTGTTTGCAAAAGAACAAAGCTTATAAAGATATTAGAGATTAAATCAAATTGTTTCCAACTCATTCAATTAGCAAACATGCCTTTCTTATGTCAACAACGGTTCTAGCTACACTTCAACCTTTCTATTTTCACGAGCTTTTAACAACACATGTTAGTGCTTTCTAATACCATGAAGTTATTATTAAAATAGGGCCAAATCAACTAAAATAAAAGTACATGGCTTAATGTTGATAAATAAAAGTTTAGGGCTTAATAGTAGAAATAGTCATAGCGCAGGGGCCTTAGTATGCATTTAGCCTAAAAAAAGGTTAATGCATTAAAGGTTAATTTTTAACATCATAAATTTTGTTACTAATTTCCCTGAATGAATATTCAAAAATACAAAAAATACCCTCTATCCTAAAAAGCCCCGAAGAGCCACCAATCACCACCTCTCTTGCAGGCCAACACAAAAACATAACTATCACGACTATGCTAGCATTCACTTTGAGATAGTTAATTGTCACCTAATCATTACTCAACAGACTCCATAAACTTAGAAAACTACACTCACTAGCATCCCTTTCTCTTTCTCCTTCTGCTCAAGACCAAAAAAGATCCTATAAGACCTGACCCATTAACAATAATAAGAATAGGAATAATGATAACTATGAATCAAATGTGGGTAAGAGTAATTCAAACTCATATTTTTTCAAAAAGAGGGCAGATATTAGATTTGTTATGTGAGTCATTAGCTTTCAAGGGAAAGGAAGAGTGCAAAGTAGTTGATATTGAGTTTGTTGTCATATATGGCCATGCCTTCCCTAGTGAGATTTTCATCGGTCGAGTTACTTGTAGACAAGGGAGTTATGTTGAGGTGGGTTTATTTTTTGCTTTTATTTTTCAAAAAGCTTTTTATTGTGCAAAATTATTATTTTTTATTATTGAAATATATGAGGAAATTTTTTTTGAATCCTTTTATATGAGAGCTTAAGTAGGCAACATGCTTTAATTCAGTAGGGTGCAGGTTGAATTTGTTGGTGAAAGTAGAAGATAAAATTTTAATAAAAATATAAAAATATTTATTTGTATTTAATTCTACAAGTTTTTGAAGGATTGGATTGAATTGAAAGTGCATGCAAAGTTTGGATTTTCTTGGTTAATATCGGACTTATTACATTTGATAAGTATTCTTGTTTCATTTATTGCATGACAAATGTAGATAATGAAGGTAGAAAGCATATTGCTTCATTGGGATATTATAGATGCTCCTTATAAGTACACTTCATATTATGGGGATTGTAAGACATAGACTTTTGACTTACGAGGCTCAGGTCATAGCTAAGGAGCAGCAAGTCCGTGAGTTAATTATGCATGTTGGAAAACTTTCAGATATAGATCCATAATTCTTTAGTGTAATAAAGCCCATTGTTCCCTATGATATTGAATTCCATTATAGAAATAAGGTTAGTATAGAGTATTAAATATTTTAGTCGTGTAATTAGGAATTTGTGGCTGTGCATACTTTGTTATTCTAATTGGGTAACTAGAACATGTTTTAGAAGCTTCTTGACTGTTGGCAGATGGAGTTCTCATTTGGTTCTCAAAAGTGGTTGCCTCAAGATTTATTCAGAGAGACATAAGAGGGCAATGAGATTTATGCTTTGTGACTACATGCTTTAGCCTTTTTTTGACAAGGTTCTAAATGTTAACAAGTGCTTGTTACAAAGCAAGCCTACCAATATAGTATGTTTGTTTTATGTTTCAGTTTAATTCTTTTGTGAGTATTCTGTTCAGATATGCGAGAATAGTTATGACTACTTTTTTTTTTTTTGCTCCGTCCAATTAAATTAGAGATGTATCATTCATCAATTTCATTTAAACCTGTGTCAGTGTTATGATGATGTATGGCAACTGACTTTTTCTGGGTAACTAATTGTTTGTTATTTGATGGAAAGTGTTATAAAGAGCAGCTTAATTTGAATATAGTTCCAAGCAGTATACTTTTTGTAGCATCAACTTAATAGGGTGTAATGTTTACACCAAAATGTTGCTTTCATTTTTATTTATGTAGTAATATTCTCAGTTTAATTATTTTTACTTAGATTTATGTCCTTAATATGATATTATGTAAATCAACACTATTATTGCCTTTTATATTATTTTTTTCCCTAATCTACACCATTATTACTACTTTCCCTTCTAATTGACTTGTTTTTCTTTAACTAATGTTTAAGATGCAACTTATTATTCAACTTCTTATGAGTAGTACATGCAGGATTTATGTAAGAGGAACTTATTTCCTATTATATTTGACTTGCATTTCTAATAAATAGGATCTGTCAACTATCTAAGATTGTTAGAGAGATCAATAACTTAGCCTTACTCCTTATGATGTTAAATCTCATGCTGAGTTTCTCAAGCATCTAATGTTGAGAAATAGAAGGTAATATAAATTCTATTATATCCCTCAGGCTTAACTTGGTTCTTATTTATATGTAAGTGATAGAAAGATATCAAATTTTTACAAGGAGTAAATGAAGCAAAAACTTTAAGAAGGGGAAAATGCTTAGTGGTTGAGGATGCATATGTATATGTTGCATTAATGTTATGCCTATCTAAGAAATGAATTGGCATCTGGTAATGCTATACTACTTTTTAAGAGTCCTAAGTGAACTATGTTTGCATAATCATAAGTGCAACATAAGGATTTAAAAGATTTTAATTTTGGCATTGCCTTAAAATAATTTCATCATGTGCATGGTTCATTATGTTGTTATCCATGCTTGTGATTATCGTTCAACTTGTTGGTTTAGTCCTTTGGATAATTCTATAAATTATAATTATGGAAAATTTTGTTCTTTAAGTAAATAAATATCTTAAATATCATAGCAATTCTTTTTTCCCTCCAATTTTTGGACTTAAGGTTTGCATTTCAGGAATGCAGGGATTGGTTTGCTTAAGCTCATGTCTAACTTTGTCACCTCATCCTATAACCCAAAGCTATTGAAGCCCTTAGTTGAAAAGATTACAACTATTCTGAAAGTTATTTGTATGGCTAATTCTTAGATTTTTAGTATTTAATAAAATTACTCTCCTTTTTCTGCAAACAACTTTCTTATAGATTCAATTCCTCTAATGTAGTGCAAAGACATTTACTTTAAATTGGAGAAGTTTAACTTTGATTTTTAGTATTTGTCAGTTTGTTATCTAAGATTCTATTATTGTGGAGATCCATCATTTTGGTGCGCCTTCCAATAGAAATATGTTGTTTTTAGCTTATTGTAATGCTAATAAAATGATGTTCAAAACTAATAACATCCTTATTTTATCTAGATTAAAAATTAGCTCTTCCTATCTTTCATTCATATTATCCTACACCACATCATTGCATAAGAAGTCTCAAGATAGAATTGATGTATATTTGAGTAAATTCCTTAATTGTTAAATTCATTCTCTTTCATACTAGACAATTTGCCAGTTCTCCTATGGTAATCATATTAGTTCTAGGTTGTTTATGCTTTTATTACTTTTACTTGTCTAGCATTAGTTATCCCTTTAGAAAACCCAACATCGAGAATCTAGATGCTCATAATGTTTTATTGCTTGGCACTTAGTAAACTTGATACACAATATTATTTTAGCAAGATTACATAATTCTTTGTGAGTCACGCTAATGAATTGTTACTTAGGGTTGAGTGTAGTATTAGGTTTCTTTTAGATGAATGTGTTAAGTGTAAGTGTAAGATGCTACTGTTTTACTATATTTTCATTTTGTTTTGTCTCTTTTTGCTTTTAGATGCTCATTTTTCTTTAGTTATTACTAAGCCACTTCTTGAGTTCCTAATGATTCTTATCTTCTTCTTTTATTTCCTTTCTTCTTGATTACTGGTAAGTAAACATCATGAATAATGTAAATTATTCTATTGGCAATACATCTGTTGGAGAGGAGGAATACGCTTAGTATGGAAAATCCACCATCACAAAGATCTTAAAAGGGCTTACCTTCTAAATTTTAGCCAACTCTTTCTTTCAAACAAATACATATTAGGTGCATTTAGAAACATAAAGTAATTCCCCCCTCCCCCCATTCATACTTATTTTCATATTTTTTTTAACTTTCATTTCCATTTTGTTTGCCTAGTTTTTAAGCATGTGCTTTGTATGTGATTTCAAAGTTTAAAATTCATAATTCTCTTCCATTTGTAACCTTACTTTTATAATTAGATGTAAGTAATATTTCATTTAATAATTTTTCTTGTTAAATATGTCCACTAAAATAATAAATAGAATTAATTATTATTGTTTTTCTAAAATATTAAAAAAAGAAAGAGAGAATAGAGAATCACTAAGTGATCAGTAGCATCATAAATTCCTATTGCAGACATTATATAGTTGTTATCCCTTTGTGCCCTAGAAGGAGGGGCTGAACAGGGCAATGACAAGTAATAAAAAATAAGAATAAGTGCGAAAATAATGAAGAATCAAGACAACCAATTTATAAAGGTTTGACATAACCTGTTTACGTCCTTTCCTTTAGTATTCCCACTAGAGCATTTTACTATCTAGATAACTTACAGGTGCTATCAACTACCTTTACAATAATAGTTTTTAGGCACTACCGAGCCGTTACAAGTAGACTTATGGGTGCTATTAAGACTGTTTCCCAAAGTAGTTTACAAGTACTACCTTAAACCTTTCACAGAGTATGGTTTTAGATCTCCTAACCGAAGGTTTTCTACAATATAAAAAGTTAAGAAAAACTCTCTCACTCAAGCAATAAAATAATTTAGAATACATTTATAAGGTACACTTGATTTAGTTGAGAGTTTTGAGTAAAAGTCTGAAAGATTATTCTTTAATATGTTTTAAAGATAGCTCTCATAAGCTTTAACAAACATCTTCTCTTATAAGCTAGATCACTCTTATTTTGCCCATTTTATTCAAAGATAGCTTTCATTATTAAAGTTCTCATTTTTTTAAATGTTTTTTCTTTTTTTTTTTTTTCTATTGTGAGAGGGTCCTTATATAGGCAAAGACATAAAACTAGCCGTTAGATATAAGGTTGTCACTTCATGTCACTAGATTAGACATTCAATGCCTTTTAGACATTCTCCACGCCTATTGTTTAGTCATCAATCGGGTGATTTTTAAACAAAATACAACTTCAACGATCATTGATACAATCAAAATGCCCATTAGAACTAGTTGTTAAAAGGAGATTTGCCTAAACGCTCTTTTTTTGACTTTCTCAATTGTTTATTCAATAACTCTTCAATTGTTATTGGCAATTCATATTGTTATTGGCAATTCTCAACACCTATTAAAATTCAATTTCAACTCCTATTGAGATATGAATAATGCCCATTATAGATTTTTAGGAGGATGTGAACTTGGTGCTCTATTTTTTAAGATTTTCAACAGTTTTTTAACGGTTGTTGGTCAATTTCCAATACCTATTAAAAATGATCTCAATGCCTATTGCATTTTTTAGAGTGTCTCGTTGGAGGGTCCAAAGATCTTAGCTCTACCTAGGAACTTTTCTAACTCCCATGTTGAGATCTTGAGAATTTTGCTCAAATCAAGTCACTTGGTCCAACGCCGATTGGGAAAGTGCAACGCCTATTGAGATGTCAGGAGCCACACCTGTTGTGACATTGCAATGCCCGTTAAGAAGATCAACTTGCACAACTCAAGTGATTACGTTTGTTATGCTTAAAAGAAATGCTGGTTGAGAGGTCTAAAAAATTTTTCTCATACTTGGGTGTCATTTCCATACATGTTAAGATCTTTTAATGCCCATTGTTGGAGTCACAACACCTGTTGAATATGGAAATACCCATTGCATTTGAATACTTAGAGTCTTCACCATAACTCTTTCTCTAAACTTTTTTGTTCAATAAATTGATGTACCTATAAGATTTTATAGAAATAGCTTGGACAAAGGTTAGCTTTTAAATATGTTTGTAATCATCAAAACAAGCTAGGTTTACCATTCTTCCTAAACTAGGTTTAACATTCTCTCCCCTTTTTTGATATCAAAGTTCATTAAACTTGTAAAAATGAAAGGTGTATATCATATAATGGAGTTAATCAGATTTTGACTCATCCTTAAGTATATCAAAATATCAAACAATATGATTTACCACTAAGTGCATAAGTTATAACAATATGTTCACGTTACTCCCCCTTAATTTCATATTATATGCATTATTATAACAAGTTTTCATATCACGTTTTTTTCTATAATAAGTTCACATATATACTTCTATTTGTATATCAAGTCATTACCATGCACATACTTTATTACTTATCTTTCTTTACCATACACATATACCTTTTACATATCACAGTTTTTATTTGCCTTTCTTTGTCTCTTCTTCTTGTTTATACATACATTTCCTTTTCCTTTACCTTTAGTAAATCTTCATTCTCCTTCTTTGATATTACCTTCTCCCCTTTTATTATTATCAAAAAGAAACAAACAAAAATAGTAATAGCATAGGAAATGGAATCAAATAATAGTACAACTAGAAAAAGTTAACATTTTATTGCATTAAAATTATTATCCATCACACAGTTGTTTTTGAGAAAGAAAAAAAAAGACAAAAGAAATGAAATAAAGTAAATATGCAATAGGAAGGAATAGGTAAATTGGTTTGAGTTAAGGGTTTTAGAGATGGTTTTAAGGTTTGTCTTTGGGCTCATATATTGCATCTGGCTTAGTTGGAGTAATTGGAGTCCCTGGTTGCATGTTCAACCCTTCCACTATCCAATCCAAAGTTTGGTTGATGTCCTTCATGTCCTTTAAAGTTTTTGCTTTTTATGGTGAAAGGAGACAACATAAGATTTAGTCCTTTGGACTGCATTAAAAATGGTCTCCAATTGCTCAAGATCCTTTCTTTCAAAGATAGTGAGAGATGGACTAAATGTAGCAGGGATATGTATTATAATCCCTTATATTGTTGTAACCCCTGTTCTTATTGGTTCCTCAATGTTGCCATTCTCTTCTTTCTATTAAAAAGTCTTTCCTTCTTCTGGTACTCTTTTAATTAGACCAGAGTCAAATCTTTTTAAGATCCCCATGTCGAGTAGCATCTTTTCACTAATAGATTCATTGTGCGACAACTTTTCCAACATAATGTTTTTCTCTTCTTGTTCATCCTTTATTTGGGGAATGGCTTTATAATGTTTTCCTCTTCCAGTTTATCCTCTGTTTGGAGAATGACTTTCACATACTTAACAATTCTTATGATGTATTGACCCATCATAAACTCATTGGCTTTATCTAGTTGTTCGTCTATCTTTTGCATCAAGAATAATAGAGTGTTGATCTTTTATTTGTTCTTCATGCACCAAAGATAGTAGGTCAGAGGTTGTGCAATTGACATTTAACTGACCTTTCCCATTTATATTCTACGTGATGAATCGATGGGCGATTCGCAAGGCTTGACTTTTAATTTTTGATTCTTCACTGTTGTTGTTGTTGTAATTGCTCTTTCCATCAGTGATAGACTTTTAGAATTGATTTACATAAACCTTGAATGTAGGAGAAGGTTCTATTATCCCTGAGGTAGTAGCATCAAAGCACTTTGCCAAATCATTTGGCCTTAAGGTGTACTTCTTTCCAAATAATCTAAATTTTATTGAGCCTTCCTGGGTAAACATGTCACAGTCACTACCTAACATGCCCAAAGTGGTAAGGAACTTTACCATAAGCTTTAAATAGGAGGGTTCCTTGATATGACAAAACAACTCCTATCCAATTCCCACCATATCTCTTTCACCTTTTTAGTTAGCCGTATATTTTTGAAGATCACTCCACTTAACAAACTTTCCACCTCCTAGATGCCTCTTTAGCAATTTTAGAGCTAAATCATTCTCTTTTTTAGTCTTTAGATGAAACTGTTTAAGCAAGAGAGGAATATGTTTTGTTTCTAATACTTTTCCTTTCCTTTTGGGTTTTGAACCAGATTTTGATTTCTTGGATGATTGTTATACTGAGGATGATTCTAGAATTCTTCTTCTACTGGGTAAGCATAAAGATCAAATTCTCCTTAGTCTCAGAGCTAGACTAGGAGGGTTAAGGGTTTTTATAGACTGGTTACTTGTACCTCTTGGTTGAGTCTGGTTTAGGTTCCATTGATTGAGTGTTTGAGGTTTGATGTAAAGGAATATGCAAAAAATACTAATAACAATAAAAGTTTGAGAGAAGAGAGAATAAAAGGCACCATAAAACAAAAAGGAAACTAATTTTAGGTTTAGAGGTGGTTTATATGGAAGTTCAATGAGCTCCCTCATTTTAAAAATATGATCGTTATAAGTATTCAACGACTGTTGTGATTTGAATAGCAACTGTTGGACATAACCGTTAGTTTGTTTAAGCAAGTGTTTTTCATCCAACGATGGTGGCTTCTTATAATGATAATTGGGTAAAGAACATCGATTGTTAGAAATACACAACAACCATAGGGATTAACAGAAGCAAAATGAGGAACTCACAAATAACATAACAGTCATTGGGAAACACACAATGGTTGTTCACCATGTTTTTTAAAACAAAACTAAGTTTAGAATAAATTTTTCAAAGATGCAACCATTTTGAAAACTTAGCTATTGAATATTATTAATCAAACTCAATGATATAGCCATGAATTCAATTAATAAATGAACATTTTGATAAAGATTATACATAATTATAATCTTTAGCTTATTAAGTCTAAAGACTTTAATGGTAATCAATTCAAGCAACATATCAAGTATCAACCAATAATAACCATACATAAACTGACAAAGCTGAAGAACAAGAACTTGTTTAATCCAAAGTATTTCCATCAATCATACCAAATCCTCTTTTGATGAATTACATCCTTTTATACAAAGAGATTTAGTAAAAATATCTGTCAATTGATGGTTAGTATCAATAAATTCTAATACAATATCTCCATTATTAGCATGATCTATAAGAAAATGATGTCTAATATCTATATGCTTGCTCTTAGAATGTTGTATGGGATTCTTAGACAAATTGATGGCACTAGTATTATCACACTTAATGGCGACTTGATTTATAATTATTTTGTAATCAAGAGGTTATTGCTTCATCCATAAGATTTGAGCATAACAAAGACCAACTATCATATACTTAGCTTCAGCAGTTGATAAAGCAACTAAATTTTGCTTTTTGCTACTCCAAGACATTAAGCATTGACCAAGTAATTGACATATGCTTGAAGGACTCTTTCTATCAAAGGTACACCTAATAAAATCAACGTCAGAAAATGTATTTAATTCAAATAAAGAAATCTTAGGATACCAAAGTCTTAAGTTAGGAGTACTAATAAGGTATTTAAGTATGTGTTTCACAACATACAAATGAGACTTTTTAGGATTAGATATCTAACACATAAGCACATATTGAACATAATATTAGGCTCAGAGGCTGTGAGATAGAGCAAACTACCAATCATACCTTTATATAGCTTTTGATCCATAATCTTACCACGTTCATCCATGCTTAGATTTATAATGGTGCACGTTGGAGTTTTACATGATTTGTTGTTTTCCATGCCAAATATTTTGATTAGTTCCTTTATATATTTGGCTTGGTTGATGAAGATTCCTTCCTTTCCTTGCTTGATTTGTAACCTAAGGAAGAATTTGAGTTCTCTCGTTATGCTTATCTCAAATTCACTTTTCATTACTTTGGAGAAATCTTCACATAAGCAAACATTAGTAACACTAAATATGATATCATCTATATATATATTTGCTATAATAATAGGTTTTAATTATTTTCTTTAGAAAAGAGGGTTGTGTGTACTAAACCTTTAAAGAAACCTTTCTTTATAAGAAAGTTGCTCAAACTCTCATACCAAGCTCTTGCAGCTTGCTTCAAGCCATATAGGTCTTCGATGAGCTTGAATACATGGTTAGGAAAGTAATGGCTTTCCAATAATATAATGATTATGAGGTCTAGGAACTAAAGTCCACACTTTGTTCCTCTCAAATTGATTGAATTCATCTTGCATAACAAGTACCTAATGTTCATCTTCAATGGCATCATTTATGGTCTTAAGCTTTATGAGGGATAAAAAAGCAAGATTTGTATATACATTTCTAAAAGATGATCTAGTTGTTACCCGACTTTATGGATTACCAATGATGAGATCTCTTGGATGATCTTTCTTAAAAACCCAATCCCTTTAAAGCTGAGTTTGCTCTTCATTATGAGTAGGAATAGATAGATCTTTATTTCCTTTAGTTCTCATGTCTTATGGCTTATCACACATTCTTTCCTTCTTTTTCTAATGTTCAGCTCACTCATAGGATCTATAAGATCATCAACATCTTCTTCTTCTCTTGAAGAAGTAGGGTGAGATTCACTAAATAAAACATGCATAGACTCCTCTACAACAAGTGTTCTCTTGTTGAAGACTCTATACCCTTTATTGGTAGTAGAGCATGAAAGGAAAATTTCTTCACTGGATTTAGAGTCAAATTAGCCAAGGTTTTCTTTACTATTTAGAATAAAACACTTGCAACTAAAGACTCTAATATATGTAATCTTGAACTTCCTATTGTTCCACAACTCATAAGGAGTTTTCTTTAACAAGGGTCTCACTAAGACTCTATTTAAGACATAACAAGAAGTGTTTATAGCTTTAACCCAAAAATACTTAGGAAGATTTTACTCATTTAACATAGTTCTAACCATTTCTTAAAGAGTTCTATTCTTCCTTTCTACCACACCATTTTGTTATGGTGTTCTAGGAGTTAAAAAGTTATGTGTGATACCATACTCATCACAAAAGCTGTGAAACTTAGCATTCTCGAACTCTCTTCCATGGTCACTTCTAATAAAAGAGATTTTCAAATCCTTTTAGTTTTGAATTCTCTTAGCAAAGGTCTTAAAAGCATTAAAACAAGAATCCCTGTGAGGGAAGAATAATACCCAAATATATCTAGAGTAATCATCTACTATGACAAATGCATAATGCATGCCTCCCAAGTTAGAGACTCTAGTGGGTCCAAACAGATCCATTTAAAGCAATTATAAAGGTTTAGAAGAACTTACCTTATTCTTAGCTTTGAATGAAGATTTGACTTATGTTCCTTTTTGACATGTTTCACAAAAGTCCTTCCTTTGCAAACTTGATTTCAGACAGACCTTCAACCAAATTTCTTCTTTTTAGCTTATTGAGAAATTCCATGATAACATATTCTAGCCTCTTATGCCAAGTGTTACCTTCATTCGTTATAGAGAATAGACACTTTGCATTATGGTGGACGAAAGAATTTAAATCAAAGACCTAAATATTATGAATTCCCCTACCAATGAACAAAATTTTATTGTCATTTATCCTTGACACATAACATGCTTATGGTTCAAACATAACTCTAAGGCCTTTGTCACAAATTTGACTTAGACTCAGCTAATTGTGTTTGAGTCCATTAACAAGCAATACTTTATCAAGGATAAGTGAGTCAACATCCTTAACAACTTTACCTATGCTAATGATTTTGGCTTTTCTGTTATCTCCAAAAGACACGTTTCTAAGTCCTTCAGTCTTCTCCAATTGTGTGAAGAACTTCATTTCTCTTGTCATGTGCTTTGAACATCCATTATTAAGATACCATTATTGCTCTTCAACTTAGGATTTCAGCACATCTATAAAATAAAGAGAATCAATTCTTAGGTACCTAAATCTTCTTAGGTCCTAATGGGTTAGCTTTTGCTATTTGCTCATCATGCTTTCTAGAATGGTAGTGATAGGCAATATGGCCATAAATACCATAATAAAAATAATCACCATCAAAATGAGCTATTATCTTTTTTCTAAGTCGAGCATGCACATAGGTTTGTGAGACTTGTAACTCCTTTGAGCCATATTTCTAGGAGTGTTTCTCATATGAAGAATTCTCCCATATGGTGTATATCTATATCTATGGTTATGCCAATTTTTGTGCCTTTGGACACTTTGCCTTTTAGGCTTGTATGAATGATACATATAAGCATAATTTGTTCTAGGAGGAGCATGTCTCAATAGTGTGTAAATATGTTACGATACAACCTTTGTGCCATTTATCTTGACATTTCCCTTCTTGAAAACTTTTGGCATTCTAATAGGGTTAGGTATATTAACTTTCTTAGCCTTAACAAAGATTGTTTTGGAAGTAGAAGGATTAGTAGAAATAAAGGCATTATATCCTAATCCATGCTTAATGGATGAGCTCTTTTGAATCTCAAGGATGGAGTCTAATTTCTTTTTTCCCTTAGTGAATTTACTGAGGTTATCGTCAAGCTTAGAATTCTCAGTTGTGAAAGACTCAACCTTCTTAACTGGAGTCTCTAGACTCTTAGCATGATCTTTTAAAGATTTGTTCTCTTTCTTAAGAGAGGAGGTGCTAGACGTAAGAGTCTCTACTTTCAAGGTGAGCTTGGTAATAATAAAAAATAACTCATCTCAAGAGTAGGAATCAAGTAGATTTACCTTATGGTCACCATTGATGTCACTATCATTGTTGGAGGAGTGCCCACTTAAGGACTCATCTGATTTCTCCTTCGTTGCCATTAGACAAAGGTTGACCAAACTCTTTTCTAGTTTCCCTCTCATCAGGTTTAGAGTCACTAGTGTCATCCCAAGTAGCTTTAGACACTTCCTTTTCTTTCTTGGAGGTGTGTTTAATGGTAGGAAATTTTCCTTTTTTTTAAAATTTAGGACAATCTAACTTTATGTGCCCTATTTTATTGCATCCATAGCAAATGAGTTGACCCTTGCTACCTTTTTTCTTATATCTTCTTACTTCTTGTATCTCCTTGCTCTTTTGTTCTTTTAATTTGAGAAAGATCTCTTTAATTTATTTGTGATGAGGATGAGGGTGAGGTGTCCATCTTCATTATTATCTCCATCATCACAAGAAGAAGAAGATGTTAACAAATAAGAAATAGATAGGAATTTAGAGCGTACCTTTTTGGCTTTTAGTACTAAATCTTTCTTTCACACTCCAGTACTTTTAGTTGTTTCTTAAGAGTGATTTCATGGGCCAATAGCTTTACCATGACATGATCCAGTGATAGGGCTTCCAGTTTGTTTGTTTCCTCTGTTGTTATCTTCTTAGCTTCCCACCTATCTTTATGAAGTGTTCTTAGAATCTTCGCTGCCATGTCCTCATTGGAATAGGACTTACTAAGAGTTTTAAGAGTGCCCATTATGTTAATAAACCTATTGTACATCTTAGTGATGGTTTCATCAAGTTCATATACAAATGTTTCATATATGTATGTGTGCATTTATATCTTTTTTTTCTTGACTTTATTGGTTCCTTCATGCTTAGTTTGCAATGTGTCCCATATTTCTTTTATTGATGCACACATTTGCAACTTAGCGTGCTGAGATTTGTGGATTGCACAGAAGCGAACATGCATTCCTCATTTATTCTTCAAAGTTGCCTTTATCTCTTCAGTTGTCCATTCACTCTTAGGCTCTGGTACTAGAACATCTTTAACTAGTTTTGTTGAAAATTCTCTTCCTTCTTTGAAAATATCCCATAGATCTATGGTTTCACTATTAAGAAAGATCTTTATATGATTTTTTTTTAAAGAATAATCCCATAGATCTATGGTTTCGCTATCATCTCCTTTAAAAAAAGGTGGCTTGTGGACTGATTGCGATTCTTTATGACTTGCCATCATCTTTACTCTGAGCACTTAAGCTTTGATGAATAGATTAGCTCTGATATCAATTATTATCCCTTGGTGCCCTAGAAGGGGGTTTGAATAAGATAATGACAAGTAATAAAAATAAAAACAAGTGCATAAATAATGAAGAATCAAGACAACCAATTTATAGAGGTTCAACACAACCTGCCTACGTCCTCTCCTTTAGTATTCCTACTAGAGCCTTTCTATCTAGATAACTTATAGATGTTATCAACTATCTTTACAATAGTAGTTTATGGGCACTACCAAGCCATTATAATAGACTTACGAATGCTACTAAGACCGTTTTCCAAAGTAGTTTATATGTACTACTTTAAACCTTTCACAAAGTATGGTTCTAGATATCTTAACCAAAGGTTTTCTCAAACGAAATTACAACTTGGAAAGTTGAGAAAAACTCTCACTCAAGGAATAAACAATTCAGAATTCATTTACAAGGTATACATGATTTGGTTGATAGTTTTGAGAGAAAGTATGAAAGCTTGTTCTTCAAACTGTATTTTTGAAGATAGCTATTACAATCTTTGACAAAAATTTCTCTTGTAAGCTAGATCACTCTTATTTGATCCCTTTTATTCAAAGATAGCTTTCATTATAAAAGTATTCAATTTTTGAACATTTTCTCTTTTTTGTTTCTATAGTGAACACGTCTTTTTATAAGTAAAGACGTAGAATTAAGCGTTACAAAGAAGGTTGTCATTTCATGTCACTAGAGTAAACATTCAACGCCTATTGGACATTCTCCATGCCTATTGTTAAGTCATCAGTTGGTTGATTTTCAAACATAACGCAACTTCAATAGTTATTGATACTGTCGAAATGCTCGTTGGAATAACTATTAGAGAGAGATTTGCATAAACAAACCTCTTCTGACTTTCTTAATTATTTATTCAACAACTCTTCAATGGCTATTGGTAATTCTCAATGCTTGTTAGAATTCAACTTCAACTCTTGTTGACATATGAATAATGCCCGTTGCAAGTTTTCAGGAGGTTGTGAACTTGATGCTCTGTTTTTCAAGATTTTCAACATTACTTCAATGGTTGTTGGTGAACTTTCAGTGCCCATTGGAAATTATCTCAATGCCTATTGCATTTTTTAGAGTGTATCGTTGGAGGGTCCAGAGATCTTAGCTCTGCTTGGGAACTTCTCTAATGCCCATTGTTAGAATCCAACTCCCATGTTGAGATCTTGAGAATTTTGCTCAAATCAAGTCTTTTGGTCCAACGCTTATTGAGATGTCAAGAGCCACACCCATTGCAAAATTGTAACACCCGTTGTGAAGATCAACTTGCACAGCTCAAGTGATTGAGTCATCCAACGCCTGTCTTGTTTGAGAGAAATATTGGTTGAAAGGTCCAGAAGACTTTCATCATACTTGGGTGTCATTTCAACGCCTGTTAAGATCCTTCAATGCCTGTTGCTAGAGTCACAACGCCGGTTGAACTATGACAACACCCGTTGGATTTGGATACTTAAAGTTTTCACCATAACTCTTTCTCCAAACATTTTTGTTTTATAAATTGATGTACCTGCAAGATTTTACACAAACAACTTGAACAAAAGTTAGTTTTTAGATGTGTTTGTAATCATCAAAATAAGCTAGGTCCACCATTGTCCCCAAGCTAGGTTCAATAGTAGTATCAATAAGTAGTTTATGTTTAACCAATAAATTAATATTATGGACACATTGAACCAAATCAATTTGTTAAAATTTATTTTATATCTATATTTCCTTTCTATTAAATGTTTCTAATTGTTGACACTTTGTTCATAAGACTTTTGAGTGATAAAATGACACTTTGTTTATAAGATTTTTGAGTGATAAAATGACTATGTTTGGTTTAGCTGAAGGGCTACTATTATCAACATAAAATAGTATAAGATAGTCTTAAACATTTTAGATTTCTAACCTCCATCTTGTCATTCGTATTATTCTCAAAGTTTTTTTTAATAAACTTTGTATTATATTACTATAGTTTACTAATAATTTCATAGGTTATCATAATTAAACTATTATTATTATTATTATTAAGAAAATATATTAACATATTCCTTGATAACCAAGATTTTTTAAGGAATCTTAATAACCATGTTTAATATCACTATAACCTTTCATTATTATTATTAGCAAGAAGATATACTAAAATATTCCTTAATAATGAAGATTTTTTAAGGAATCTTGATAACCATATCTAATATCACCATAATCTTTAATTTATATTAAGAATTTATGGACAAAATTTTAGTTATTGGAGCAACCAAAAATTATATCATATAAATGTTTAACATGAAAAGAAGTGTATATGAGCAATTTAATTTTAGGTAAACATAAAACACTATAATTAATGTATGTAGGTAAGAAATTTCTTATTCGAAAAAAATTTTATAAGCACCCGAGTGTATACATCTATCCAATAAAATTAAGACATGTTGACTAAACAAGGTTAGGATAGGATGGTAATTGCAATGAACAACAATCTTCCTGTTTCATAGTGAAGATTTGTAAATACCAAGATATAGGTAAAAAACTTAACATTCTGTTTGGATTGGAGGTTTATAAAAGGTTCAAAAAGTTATTAATGGAATGAAAAGAATAAATTTAGTTTGAGAAAAAAGTGTTAAATTATATTTGTTTTTGGGATGATAGGAATTGAAATGAATGATTTGAGATTAATTCTATTTATTTGCAATAGAATAGAATCGAAGGTTAATTTAAAATTTGATAAAAATACCCTTGTACACACTAATTCAATAAAATGCTTCTTCTATAAATTATCTTATATTTTTATAGTGCTTATTTTCTATAAATCAAAGAGTATTAAACACAACATTCCTCCTGACACTATCCACAAACCACCCAAGTGTAACAACGAATGGACCATTTTTTGATCCATGCTTCAAAGCATGCTCAAACTTGCGTCCGCCAAAGCTGTAATTAGTGTTAAGGTATCGCAAAAGCATTAAATTGGTGGCAAAACAACACCTTATTACGGAACACATGTTTTAGGATTAAAAGACAACGAGAAATCTTTCTTGTTATTAATCAACAAAGCATCAAGCATATTCAACAAATAAAATGGTGTCTGATAATATGGTTGGCCCTTTTCTCAAGTTTCTGATTTTCTTGTTAATTCATCTGAAGATAATTCAAAATTTTCTTTTGATACATATCCAACTAACTGCACTAATTCATTCATCATAAGCAGAGAAAGGGAATAAACACGATTTTTTCCAAAATCCTCTATTAAATTACAAAATGACAAAATCTGTTTTCACCTAAAAATGAAAACAAAAGGATATCTGGACCGCCAAATGGGTACACTGAGGATGCAGATTGACGTTGTACTGATCACTTGCTTCCTTGCTTCTGCACAATTAAGTGTGGAAACTTGAATATCTATAAAGTTAAACTAGTCAAACAAAAAAACAATAAGACTACTTAGTAAAATCCCTAAAGAAATGACAAATAAAAAATTATTAAAAATAAAAAATAAAAGGTAAAAAATAAAAGGGAAGAAATAAATCCCCAGCCAAGTCAGCTTGCACTTGAAGTTCTACACATTACTAAAAAAATGAGTCACAAATCTACGTTTAATTAGCATAAAGTAGGCAAAACAGCTCTCTAAAATACAGTTAACATTTCTTTATATGATAAACAGAGATATTGAACAAGAAGGAAAGGACAAGCACATATTGCCAAGAACCCAACCGTATCATCCTCACAAAAGAAAGCTAATTTCTAACAATCAAAATTTTTCTTTCTTTTCTATATTCACAACTTGCAAAATAGATAAAAACATCAAAATCAATAGAGAACCAAATATCGATTGCAATAAAGCACATACCTTCTTGTAACGCATATCACAAGACCAGCAAAACGGACCGAATGCTCGAATAACCATCGGCTCGGACCCACCAGAGGAAGTAGCAGGAGACATTGGTTTAAAAGGCTATCTACTTTTTCTTCAATTTGAAATCAGTGGAAACAACCCGATTTGAGGTGTTTCAATATAAAAGCTAGGGTGAGTTTGGATGAGTTTAGCAAATTTTTGAAAACCAGTCAATTTTACTCCAACACCTTCCATCCAAATATAAAAACTATTTTATAAACCAACCCTTTTCATTTCATTCCCATTTCAACATCTAACCCGAACAGTGTAAATGGCTATGAAATTGATAAGTTTGGAATAAAAATATGATAATGAAAGATATTATGATAACCCAATATCCAAATTCAAATAAAAAAAATCAAAATTATCGACCACTAAAAAAAAAAAAGTAAAAGTTAATATCTTGCACCAATGCATTAACATAAAAAAAAATAATTAGAGAAATTATTTGTAATTCATATAGGCTATTAAAGGATCAAAAGAGTCAACTTGAGAAAAAAACATATATAACATCAATTGCTTTACATAAAAGGGAAAAACTATACAACATCAAGTAATTTTTGAAACATATATAAAATAGTATATGCTTGAATGGCTATACAGCTTGATGAAATTAATAATTTGAAACTAGTAATTGATATATAATGGCACTATAATAGGTGGTATCGCAAGCAAATAGAGAGCCTTCACCTATTTGAGTCATGCCATTATAGTCTATAAAGATATAAAATATTCTATATCTATTAATAAACAATATTTAATTTAAAATCACTTTTCTTTTGGTCGAGCTCTTTTGTGCCTCTCTTGCTCTCATGACAACTCCTTATCTCTTATGCTTGGTAACTATCTTTATTTCATTAACCCCTTCATGTATGGAAGAACAACTTTATCATAGGTAGGCTATTAAAAATTAGCAAATTAAAAATAACCTTGCATCAACACAATATATAATTAACAACAGTGGAGAAAAATTAATTAAAGAATTCATTATAAGTGAAATTAAATAACATATTCAAAGAGCCAACTTGAAAAAGGATTTCTTGAACCCTTGTCAAATAAGTTAAAATTTTAAATTCTTTTACTAATGTTGTTCTAAATAAAATTGATAATTTCTTTTTCATAAAAAATAAAAACATAAATGTTCTAGGCTAAGAAAATGTTACCTAAAAAAAAGAATAAATTTTTCTCAAAAAGAAAAGAATAAATTTCTCAAAGGAAAAAAAAAAAAAGAATAAATTTTCTCAAAGAAAAAAAGAATGAAATAAACCTAATATTATATCATGTTGCTTCATCGTATTGATGCATTTAGTTTCTAAAATCCTAGTAGAAATTGTCTTATTGCAGTAGCTTATTCGTAAATGTTAGCCTTTTTCTCAATATTTTAGTTTTTGATTTTTTAAAATTTGAGTATATTTTTATTAATAAAAACAAGAGTTTAAAATCCCTTTTTGTCCATAAAAAAATTTTTAATGTCCTTTTTGGTTAGTTTAAAAATTCGGCCCTCTATCCTCTTTTTTTATATATAGTATAGATATGTAGTGTTCATAATCAATAAATGGAAAGATTTTGCCGATTTTATGGGCTGAGGTTCTACATAAACTAATTGAAGATAGCGCTCCTCTAAGAGGACATGGCCCAGAAATTGTCTGTGACCTGTTTTGTGGCACTGGCACCATTGGTCAGACACGTGCCAGAAGGTATATCTTTTCTGTTCACTCGGTTCTCAATAGATTACTACTTATCTCACATTTATCTCCCATCTTATTATATTTTTGGTCCTTTTTGTTCTCTTAATTAGGATTGGACATGTTTATGGCTATGAAGTTATTCCACAAGCAATTTTAGATGCTCGAAGAAATGCTGAGCTGAATGGTATCACAAATGCCACATTCATGGAAGGGCATCTTAACAAAATTGGGGAAAATTAAGCAATGATTTTCTAAAGCCTGACATTGTCATTTCAGGTTATCCAGTCGGATGCCTTTATCATGTCCTTTTTTCCTAAAAAATGTTTTAAAACATGATGTTTAGGAATGTTCCATGTTAGCATACTTTAGAAGGAAAATGTATCTTTCTCTTCTTTTATTTCTTTTTGCAATTGTGAATGGCTTGGGAACATAACATTAACTAAACTTTGTGCAAACATTTTTGCTTGGCTCCTTTTGCAGATCCAAATCATCCTGATATGCACATGATATTGATTAAATTTTGTTAAACCATAAAGCTCCATGCATTGTTTATTTATCATCTAATCTAGCTACATGCATTATTTTCAAATCGAGAATCAAATTTCTCTTTTTTGAATTGAGAAACGAATCAAATTATAAGATTTGGTTCACATTGTTAATATTAATTAAAAATAATATATATTCATTTTAAGGACAAATGTCATAATATATTTTCTAGTTTTAAGATGTATTAATGACTAAACATAAAAATACTACTAAAAATAATGAACTAAGAAATTATTTTATATTTTGATTTAGAAGAATAAATATACATAATATTATAATAGAGGAAATTTTAATTAAATGTGTCACTATGACTATTAAAGTGGGATGAATTGTTATTTAAAATCAAAATATCAAATCATAGGTTGTTGTAAGTAAATTAATATATAAGACAGAGTAGTGATGGGCTAGTGGCTAATCAAAGAATAACAATTTAATAATGTTAGCGACAAGTGATGGGTAGTTTTACCTTAAAGTAATGTGACATGATTCATGTATTCATATAATATAAAAAAATAAAAAGAAGTGTAGGCTAGTTTGAAAAGAGGGCTAGATTTTGTTTAAAACAAGTATATTTTAGTATTGTATTATAACTTATAAAAGAAAATACCACAAGTCTATAACTTTGTATAAGAAAATTATTGAAAATAAAAGAAGAACACAAGTTTAACTGAGAAATAGAAGAAGTCAAATGTAGAAAGTATAAGTGAAAACTAAAAATAATAAAGAAATTGCAACAAAGAAGATTTAACGCACTTTAAGTCTCTTCACCCAAAAGATGAACTTGATTTCTGTTGAGAGTTTGGAAGAATCTAGTTTTTTCTTTTCTTAAATTCTTCTCTTCATTTTCTTCTACTGATTTTTGATATTTCAATCCATATCTTCTCTTTTTTAAAAAGAATTGTTTTTCATTTAATAAAAATGGGTTTTTATGGGTTTTTTGGGTCTTTTAAACTGATTAGCTCTTTTGATTGTGTTTAAATATATGAATCGACAACATCATACGATTCACTATCGAGTTAGCTAAGTCAATAAAATTTATACTAATTTCAATTCATACTATAGAGTCGACTCGTTTTCTATGAGTATAATATTGGATTGTACAATTTTAACAATAGTGACTACATGTACATGAGACTTGGATTACCTTTGTCATAGTGTGGTATGTAGTCTTACCTTTTCATCTACTTCTAGAAATTGAAAACATCTATAATATGAAGTTTTGAAATCTTCATGTAAAAAGAGCAAAATATAAAAAGAAAGTTGCAAACTTATAAGCATACAATCCATGGGCATGTCACCTCACACTCCTCACATTAAGTGTGTTTGCGTATTAAAGCTTTGTTGACCCTTTCTTGCAACCAAGCTACTTTACCTTTAAGGTTCAAGTCTTTGTCTCTCTAGTCAACGTTGTACTCTAATTTATGAAATAAAAAGTGATGGCCTTTTTTAGGAGTGAGCCAAATTACTTTTGCTTTCTATGTTAATTTATTTGAAAAAACTTTTTGATTTGTATTCAAGATACCTAAAGTGTAGTGGGATGATGGGTAGCCAAAAATGGTCTAAAAAGAATGCAGCTTGATCTTACAATAATATATTCTTATAATAAATTCATGAGCATAAGTTTGACCTGGTAAATATATTCTCATTCAAGACCATGGGTTTCTACTTGTTTCTGGCTCTATTATGTTCAAATCATTTTTAGAAGTGGCAAATGGGTCAAGTCGAGTCATTTTTGGGTTGGGTCACTTTTCAAATTAAGGTGATTTCAGATTGAGTCGAGTTTGGGCCATCCAGATTTCGAGAGGATTCAGGTCATCCATCAGGTCATGCATGCAGAAAGAATTTCGGGTCGGTTTTAAATTTACTCTTAAAATTAATATTTCAGGTTAGGTCAATTGTTATTCAATTTTGTAAGGGAAGAATAAGAAGCATTAACACAAAACTAATTATGAAAACCATTTTCAACTCATTCAAAAATCCATTTCTTTAGTGAATAGGGATCCTAGGCCTTTTGGCCTTCCTCTATTCTGCCAATAGAACCCCTAAATATCTCAAAAGGCAATTTTGAAAAGAAATTCGGGTGAAGAAAAAAGAGCTTTGTAAGTTGTATCCCAGACTGAGGAGGGATGTACAACCCATTATAAGGGTTATACAACCCAAAAAGAGGGTTGTACAAACTACTTCAAGCCTTTGCAACCTCTATTTATTGGGTTTTTAAAATCACAAAATGAGAAAAAAAAAAGGAAAAAAAAGGAGGGGAAAGAGGATCTTTTGGATGCTCTTGCATGTTCCTTTGCCCTCTTAGACTCACCATTTGATTTTTGTCCTCTAAGATGCTTAGGGAATGCAAAGACAAGGCCTTGTTATACCTTAGTAATGGTTGGAATGTGTCAGGGCTTTAGTGTTTTTGATCTAATTGGTGGTTATAGAGAAAATTAGGTAGAGTTTCTCTAGGATTTTCCAAGTCTCTCCCCTTCAAATAGCGGGGCATTTATAAAAAAAGAAGAGTGCACCAGAGCATGAAATGATTCTAGTTGAGAGAACACCAAGAAAGTTATGGAATTAGGGTTTTTAAGAGGGTTGTATAGCCAAGGGTTGGGTTGTCCATCCTTCATTTTAGGTTGTATAGTCTTAGAGTTAAAGGGGGAACTGGTTTAGAATGTTCTGAGGTTTAGAGTTTAACCTTGTTTGTACATCCTTGATGTAGGTTGTGCATCCCAGTTTATTATGTTGCATATCTCAGTTTGGTAGGCTATAGATCTCAGTTCAGTGGGATGTACATCCCACTAAACAGGGTTGGTAGCCTTAGGCTTAGTAGTGTGCTTAGTCTTGGGTTTGGCATTAGGGCTATTTTGAAGTTTCCTAAAATCTTGTTTCTTTCCCTCTAGCAATTCTCTTTACATTATGGGGAATAATTTCAGTAATTTTCATCATTAAGCTTGTAACTTGAGGTCAAAATCTAATGTTCACACCTTTTTCACTAAAAACCAGAAGTGGTAGCCATTATGGACTAATGGATAGGATGTGCTATGGATAGTCATGTTAAAAGTTTACACGTTAGGTTGCTCCACACATTAACAATGAAGAGTACAAGTTGCCTCAATTTGTTTTTATTAATCCAAGTTGCCTCTAAGAGTACAAGTTGCATATGATTCTTATGGGCTTTTTATAAAAGTGAGTATTTAAAAAAATTAATGAATTGGGCAGGAGTGAAAAATATTATAGATGTGGAATGTTTTTTATTAGTCTCTTGGTATAAGTGGCAGACCAGGCAGAGAGATTTGTTTCTTTTATGATATGCTACTCACAAATAGTGACAAATAAATATTTTTTTTAAAAAAAATGGTCTATTAATTATAACTTTTAAACAATAATAATAATAATAAAAAAAGGAATCCTGCAAGCTTCAAACTTACAGCTTGTGTCTCAGTCCACCCACTGCCAGCCTTTAGCCATCTCAAAAGGCTGATAGTGGAAATACATTGAAATTTAGTGTAAGCTCCAATTTGGAGCTATATTATTGATAATAATTTATATCTTATAAAATATGAATTCTAATAATAATATAGCAACATTAGGCTTTTTAATATTATTCAACCATAATTTTATTTAAATTTATTTTATTATATATTAATATTTTTAAGTATTCAAATAAATATATTTAGTTTTACATTGTACTATTTTCTTTATTTTTTTAAATATCATGCATAATTTATATAATTTTTATTATAATTTTCACAAAATTTTTATATGCCAATACGATTAGATTATTTATATAATATTCAATAATATTATCTATCAAAATTCATTTTAATATCATGCATAATACATATAATTTTCATTACATTTTTAAAATTATGACACTATTTTATATAATGTATATGAAAAAATTTAGTATCCTAGTAAATATGATAAATTTTAAATTGTCTTATTTTCTTTTCATATTGTTTTATTGTAGCAATTTTTAAATTTTTTCATTTACTTTTAAATAACATGCACAATATATATAATTTCCACTAAATTTTATAATTACAATACTACTTTATATATTATAATAAACAAAATTATTCTATATATTAAAAAATTATAATACTAATTTTTTATTGAAAAAAGTCTAGTAACATTGTATTAACAATACTATTATTTTTTTTGGCATTCTTTAATAATATCTATATTATTTAATTTTGTTCTATTAAAGTCATTTCATAATGTCGCTTAATATATTTAATTTCACATTACACTCTTTTCTTTTAATATTGTTTTATCTTAGCATTTTATAAACTTTTCATAATTTATTTCTTAATTATTATACATGATATTTCCTCTTTTTCATTATTGTTTTCATTAGATTTCAAATTCAAGATATTATTTAAATTTGTAATAAATAAATAACAACACTAATTCAACACTTATATATTTTATTATTAATAATTTATCATAAGTATATAAAAGTGTTTACTTTACCAATATTAATATTTTTTGACATAATTATATCACTAATTTTTTTTTTCAACCTGAAAATAAAACTATTTACTTTAATTTTGAATAATTATTATGTCAAGATAATATATTAATATATAATAACTAATTAATAAAATATAAAAATATTAATAATATAATATTACTCTATATTAATTTTATATATATGTAATTTTTGATATTTTAATCATTTATATACTGTAATAATATTATTATATTAATATAATAATATAAAGGTCATATATTAATAATTATTATTATTAAAAAAATAATTCTATTATTATCAACAAAATAGTTTAATATATAAAATTATATATTAGTAATTAATAGTTTTGATGTATTAATATATTAATTCACACTTTATTATATTAATTTATTAATTAAAGTAAATAAATTTATTATATTGATGATACTATCAATTAAAATAAATTATATTAATCTATATTACATTAAATTATTAAAATATATTATATATTAAATATTAAAAATATTGTTGGTCCTAGGCACCAAGAAGGGGGAGGGGGTGAGAGGGATTAAATTGGTATATAAAAATTAAAACAAGAAGATAGGGAAGAGAATGAGTAGAAAATAGATACAAAATTTATAGTGGTTTGGGTATAATTGACCCTACGTCCACTCCCTAATTCTCAGCAATTGGGTGTTCCACTATCTACAAATGTTGTTTTCAAGCTCACACTAGACTTTTATACTTGTGTTTTGAAGGCTCACACAATAACCTTTACACTTGTGTTTTTGAGGCTCACACAACAACCTTTACACTTGTGTTTTTACAGGCTCACATAATAACCTCTCTTAGTTTTTTTATAGGCTCACACAATAACCTTTACACTTGTGTTTTTGAGGCTCACACAACAACCTTTACACTTGTGTTTTTACAGGCTCACATAATAACCTCTCTTAGTGTTTTTATAGGCTCACACTACAACCTTTACAAATGGTGTTTATACTCACACCAAACAATGTCTAAAAGAATATAAAAGATTGAGTAGCAAAATTGCAAGAATTTGGTTACAAAGTTACTAATTTTCTTTCATTTACATCTGTTTGGTGAGTTATTTATAGCTTGTATCCACCAAAGAGACTTTGCAATAAAAATGGTATAAAATCTTCAAGGTATGCTAGATAAATTTTGCATTAATTGCTTATCAGGCTGAAGTCGTAGTTACTACTGCTCATTCGCGGTCGCGAATTCCAAATTTTCATACGGGAGCCAAAACTTGCAGCGAAAAACTCCGTTTGTGTTTAACGACTAGTCCACGTGTCTTCTTGCCATTGGTTCATCAGGAAAATATAGTTGTTGCATTTCTTTTACTCACAAAAGTAGCGGTTGCGAATTTCTTTGTGCAGGCGCGACTTAGAATGTGAATTCGTCTGTGAGAAATTGCATCTTCCACTTCTCGAATCGCGGTCGCTACCAACAAGTTGCCTTCGCGATTTTTGTCTTCCAACGATCACCTGGGACATTTGTCAAGCTTTGGTTATGGACACGTTTCCCTCTTGAGGCTTTTTAAAAATCGCGGTCGTGACTCTGATGTGACATATACCGCGAATCAGTCTGTCATTTTGGACTCCTTTTGGGTGAGTCACGGCCGAGAATGGCTCCGCGATTTTGCCTATCTGATTTCTATCAAGTCTTCTCATGGATCGCAGTCTCGAATCTAAGATTGCGGTCGTGATTTATAAGTCAACTTGGAGTTTAAGAGCTCTATCCAATTTCACTTGATGATCCTTCTATTTTCTGCAAAACAACACTTAAATAAACTATTAATAATGATCAATCTTCTTTGTCAAGATCAAAAGAGTTCTTAGACTTAGGATTAATCCTCTTAGTCCAATAATGTCCCCCTTTTTGATTTTGACAACGTAGATTAATCCAAAGTTAAAAGATAGATACAGAAATGTGAAGTTAAGTATACTATAGAATCAATGAACACTCAAGATAAAATTCTAAGCATAACATTCAATTAATTTAAGAGAAATGCCTTAAAAATTATAAGTGTGCTAGTATGAAGCTCCCCCGTAACTTATGCTAGGTTGCAAGTTATTTTTACTTACTCCCCATTAGACTTTAAAACTTAGATTTTCCTTAGTGTCTATCTCTCCCCCTTTGGCAAGATCAAAAAGAGGGTGTTAGAGGAGAATGTGAACAAGCATAAGTATGGATTAGGAGCAATCATAAGAAAGTAAACCATAAAGAAGAATGTATCAATCACATAAAGTAAGTATTTCCCAGAAAAATATACTTTATTTATTAACAATTGTAGGATCACTCATAGTTGAAAACAAATAAAAACAAACTAAACAAAGAACTGAAAAACAAGAAAAATAGATTCCTAAGCTAGAAACTAGGAGAATCATCATCATCTTCAGAATAGTCTGCTGGTTGCTCTTGTGTGGCTCCCTCAGCTTCATCCCTAATCTCAACATCTTCATTGCCACCCTCATCTTGAGTGTCATCAAACTCAGTGAAGTCCAGAAGGTGGCAAGGAGGAACTCCTAGTTTCTCTTGAAGATCCACCATATCACCGTGAAGGTGTGAAAGGAAGAAAAACCTTCTCTTCATCATCCTCATCAGTTTGTCCAATTTGTTGTTGATGGTGGCAAGAGACAACTTGGACTTGGGTTTGGGAGGAGGAGGAGGAATAACACTTATGCCTTCTTCTATGTGGAGCCTCTTCCTGTTAGAGGCTTGTGAACTCTCCATCCGCTTTGCACCGAAAGCTCCCAAGGTATAAGCGTAAGTATCCGGGTGTATGGCTTTGGCGTTGATCAAGTATGTAATGTCTAGGAAGTTTTGGCATGGAAGGAACTTTTTTGTGAAGAATTTTTCTTTTTCCTCATCAAGTGCTCTAACATATCTGTAGATGGTAGTAATGTGGGAGGACAAAAGAACTTGACTTTTTGGCTTTGTACTCATGTGAATCAATTGATCCATAAGGTATCAGTCGGTTTGTTTTTGACAAGGCAAAATAAAAATGCCAAGTCTTTTTAGGACACCTTCTCATTGCCATCACCTCTTGCATTGATCTAGAAAGTGATGATGCAATGAAGGATCCAAAGGGGTAAAGACTTTATGTATTTGGCTAGTGAGGAGTGAGGGTCATGTTTAGTTTCGATAGAGATCTCCGACAAAAATTCGGAGCAGATGACGTCAAGTGCAAAGATGATGAAAGGAATGTGTTCTCCAACTTACAAGTTAAAAAGGGATGAAATTTAGTCAAAGATTATATAAAAAGGGTTGCCAAATGCCCGAAATACTAACCCTTATTAACCTGCGGAAGATTCGACTTTTCTGCTTAATTGGACAGTGCACATGAATTTTCGCACCACCTCCTCATAGTCGAGTTCATCTCGAAAGATGAACTCATTCCATTTGAGATTCTACAGGAACGCTCGCACTTCATTATTGATGTCGAGTGTCTCCAAGAGAAAGGATGAAAGAATTTTGTTAGGTAGAATTATTTTAGAAGTGTTGGCCTTGTACCTTTCCTTCTCCTCTTTGGTTACACCTTTCATTTGTTGAACGATAGGGGGGACCAAAAGACTGAGCCACTGCCTTGCCCTTATCTGCTCTAAAAATTTTCTTAGAGGCCATTGCAATCAAAAGAGAAAGTTAGAAGAAGATTGATGCTAAAAGGGTTTCAGTGTTTGAGAATAGAGATGAAGTGATGAAAAATAATGTTTGAGGGGTTTATGTAGCCTTTGAAGAGGCATATCAACGACTAGAAACAGCTAGAAGAATAGTTATGAAGGGTTGGAAATGGTTAGCCATCAAATCTCATAAATGACAGGTGGTTACCCAAATTCGCGTCTGTAATTTTTCAAGTCGCGATTGCGAATTTTGGAAAATATGAGTAACAGACAAATTTTCCTCTGGAATACGCACCTTAATGGTCAAAATTTTGAAAATCTGACAAAATTCACGGTGGAGAGGAAATTTCACAACAGCGTATTGATGTTTGATAGCCGGGTGAAATTGACTTGTAATTCGCGAATGCGAAGAAAGAATAACTACCACAAATTATGAGTCATCATTAAAAGATAATTGAATTCTAAAAACATTGTGATCCACTTAACTCTGTCGCCCACAAATATCACAAATCAGCAAATATCAATACTCATAGCAATATTTCACATAAGATAAAAAATTTTCACTTTAGGGAGCTTCCATCAAGCATTCCCAATTCTCTTTTAATGAAGTTCATCCTTTCTTCATTTAGAGGTTTAGTGAAAATATCTGTAAGTTGTTGATTTGTGTCAAGAAATTTCAACACAACATCACCTTTTTGCACATGATCTCTAAAAAAATGATGTATAATATCTATGTGCTTACTTCTAGAATGTTGGATGAGATTTTTAGAGAGATTAATAGCACTTGTGTTATTACATTTAATGGGAATGTGATCAACTACTTTGCCAAAATCTTTCAATTGTTGTTTCATCCAAAGAATTTAGGTGCAACAATAAGCCACTGCCACATACTCGACTTTCGCGGTGGATAAGACAACCGATACTTGCTTTTTACTAAACTAAGAAACTAGACATTCACCTATAAATTGGCAAGTCCCAGAAGTGTTTTTTTTTCTATCTAATAAACTGTTTGTGTAATCCGCATCTGAATATCCTATAAGGCTAAAAATGACTCCCTAGGATACCATAACCCTAAGTGATTTGTGCCATGCAAGTATTTAAAAATTCTTTTAACGGCATTCAAATGTGACTCTCTAGGAGAGAATTGGAATCTAACACACATACAAACTCTAAACATGATATTTGGCCTAGAAGCAGTAAGATAAAGTAGAGATTCGATCATACTTTGATATCTCTTCTCATCTACCACCTTACCCGATTCATCCTTGTCTAGCTTGATGGTACTACTCATTGGAGTTTTAGCTACTTTGCAACCATCCATGCCAAATTTCTTTAGTATCTCCTTTGTGTACTTGGCTTGGTTGATGAAGATCCCTTCTTTGGATTGCTTGATTTGTAGACCGAGAAAAA
>CATIWR010192847.1:0-22254 GCA_949677035.1 Omphalea diandra
AATATAATATATATATAATTTTATATAAAAAAAAATATATATATATATATATATATATATATATATATATATATATATATATATATATATATATATATATATATATTACAATTTTAATTATCAAGTAATTATAGCTCCTGATCATGTGCCGTTTAAAACATAAAATTTGGAGTGGTTAAAAGAGGGGATGATGGAATGTTGCATAATGTGTCATTTAAAACATGACTTTATAATTTTAATTATCAAGTAATTATAGATCCAATAAAGCAAAATAATTTTTTAATATTACATCACAATTTCAATTATAGTTTTTGATTATAAATAATAAAATTGATAATAAAAAGCTTATCGGTCTAGAGATGGGAAGAAACAATGGAAATGATAGAGATGCCAAAGAGTGGCTTGAAACAAATGAGAATATTTTTTTAGGAATTCTATATGATAGGATTAAAAAAGACTCAAATGGTGGTCTAATATTTGAATCAGCTGATTGGTAAGACATGGATGAAAAGTTATATTTACTAAATGGAGAGAAATATGGAATGACAAATTTAAAAGGAAAGTATAATAAATTTCAAATCAAACATTAACATTTTTTTTTAACTATTAAAGCACACAGACGTGACATATGATTCAAATTCAAACACCATATTTATTATAAAAGATGTTTGACACTATAATTTTTAATATTCAAATATTTATCACATAGTAAGCATGGTCACTTTATTCACTTATAATGTTTAATTTCTAAAGCACATTAATTTTAAGGTATTCAAGAATAATGATTGCAAGAATTACGAGATGCTTGGTCAAATTTTTGATAAATCCACTGCTGCTGCTGGGTATTTGTACCAAGCTTCCACTCATATTTCTCCTACGTCAGATGATGAATGCCAAAAGGAGGAAGAATTTCTTGATAAAGGAACACATGTAACAGATACAGTACTACTACATTTAAAGGAAAAACATAATGCTGATGATTTCATACCTAGTTATACTTGTGTTAAGAAAGAGTCAAATTTTGAGAAACAAAATACATGTTTATAAATGTGCGCATCTTCTTTGAATGCTAGAACAGAGAGACGTTTGGCTAAAGTCGAAAATATAGGATGCCATACAATCAAGGAACAAACACACAATCTGATTCTTATTCAATTCACGATTGCATGAATGTGTAAGAGATAATGACAAATATTTCAAAGTTTTCATATATTAAAGCACTTGAAAAGTTCAAAGATGCATATTAAAGGAAGATGTCATAAGTATGACTGTTGATTAAAAAAAAAAAATCTAGGCTATAAAGTTTAAAATGATTGTGTTTGAGATATTGATAATACTTTTCATTGACATATTTGACAATTTGTTCTTTGTATTAACTTTTATTTTGATTTGGTGACTTACACCTTTTTTTATTAATAAAACTTCAAGATATTGATTTTTAGCGTAAATTAAGTTTTTTTTTAATTCATTGATGATATTTATTTTGTTATCAAATTTATTTCTTGGGCTCTTATTTCAACTTGTAGGTGAAAATGACATAATACTTAACTAACAATTTTATATATAATTTAGCAAATAATAATAACTTTAGTTTAAGTGACAGTGACAATGATGATGATTTATCTACGATGAGATATTTAGTAGTAAATAAAATATATCTTTAACAAAAATTCTTTATAGAACCTCTAGACTTAGTGGGAAGCAATACATCCTTGAGGTATTAGTAGGAAATTCTGATAGACGTTATGAGAGTTTTCATATGAAACCACATGTATTTAAAAATTTGTGTGCTAGGTTAAAGATGGTGAATTTATTAGCTGATGCAAAAATATATGTGCGGAGGAAGGGGTAAGAGTGGCTTTATTAATTCTTTGTCATTGCACAAGATAAAGAATTATAGCTGAGTGCTTTCAACATTCAAATTGCTACTATGCATGCTTACTTTAAAATGGTTACAAGGGCTTTGGCTACACTTTGGGTTGATTTAAACCAATGAATACAGGTGGAATAAATTCAAAATATTCGAAATTAGTATCCTTATTTTCAGGTATATTATATGTATCTTAAAACTACATTCTCTCCCCCAAATTGAATTTATATTGAAATTTAATACTTAAAAATTTGCTTATTCTTTTTATAATGGATATGCTTTGTTATTTGTTTGAATTAATATAGAGCTTATTCAATTAGTAACTATCATGTACAAAACTATATTGCCACTTGTTACATTAAAAAATGATTATACTTAGTCATCGTATTCAAAAAATAGTCATGAGGTATGCAATATTACTAAATAAAAATTTATTAGCTTAGTGTCATATGGAAATCGTTTTTAATTTTGTGACCATTATTTTTAGTTTTATTTTTATTTAGGATTATTAGATTAGATAAATAGTTTTTGCTTGTAATGAACTGGTGTATATAAATGTATTTTAAATTGAATTTGGCTTTCTTGCCTATTAATTCACCTTATAATTTATTTAATGTATGGGACATTTTCTAACTATAGCTTAATTGTGAACTTTTGATAGATTTGCATTGGTGCTATTAATGGTTCTCATATTGCAACTTGGGCTCCAATATCCAAGCCAAAAACATTTTATGGAAGAAATACCATAGTTATAATACAAAATGTCATGACAACCTATTCGCATGACATGATGTTTACATTTTTGTATACTGGATGGGAAGAAATAATAAATGACTCTCATGTATTTTTGGATGTATTAATAAGGCATGAAAATGGTTTTCCATTTCCTATAAATGACAATTGATAACTTTTATATATTCGTTAATATAAAATATTTTTAATTGCTATTAATATCATAATATGGGTTCATGTGTTTGTAGATTATTATTACTTTGTGAATGCTAACTACCCTAATATCTTTAAATTTTTAGCTCTTAATCGAGGTGAGGGATATCATTTAAATGATTTTTATGGACGTAGTCAAATTGGAAGAAAATATGAGTTGTTTAATTACAAACACAACCTTAATGAGAAAACTTTTAGAGCATTAAAGAAAAGATTTCCAATTTTAAAATCAATATCAAATTACCCATTACGCTGGCAAAAATTGACTCTAATGCCATGTTGCACCATACACAATTTTATTAGAAGAGAAGATAGAGTAGGTACCTTTTTTACTTTTATGGTAGAAAATGATTAGAAATCTATGAAGAGAATGGTATTGGTATTCAATTGGATATATCTCAACAAAATCAAATGAGTGTAGTTAGAAAAATCATTGCAAATCAATTATGGAATTATTAATAGTTATCACGATATTCTTAAATTTAAAATTATATCTTTAGGTTGAATTGATTTTTTATTTATTAGGATTGCATTTGAAAGTTGTTTTTGAGAATATTTATTGATTGATTTTAATCACATTTTTTAATTATGAAAATAATATGTGAACTGATATCATAATAACAAAATGTGAGCTTATCTTAATTTTTTTGTATTGACAATTTATGGCTATGACATATTACAAATAAAAATAATTATTGTACTTTTTATTTTTTTCCTCTTCATTGGTCATGATTGAGATGATAAAAGTTTTAAAAAATTATTTGACTATGATTCTTTTATTTTTTGAAAATTATATATTTAATGAAAAAATTATCAAGTATTTTTGAAAAGTAGAAAATAAAGAAGTTAGAAAATAGAGCAAAAAGAACATGACTTTCTATTTTCTAATTTTCTATTTAAAAAATAAAAAATAAAAAATTGAGAATTAAAGAAGAAAACTGAAAAATAAAAATAGAAAACATTTTCTACAACTAAACATAACCTTAATCTCTCTAAATTCATAAAATTTTCGTTAAACTCTATTACTAACTCAAATATCAATATGATTTTGAGCACCTAAATGCTCTCTCTTGCTCATATTTTCTTATCCAGGTTAGCCATGACTAAGCTTGCGATCAAGGACAATCAAATACTAATTTTTATTTTTCAATTTTATCTTAACATTTATTTTGTGTAAAATACATGAATTTTATATTTATTTGTAATATTATTTTTTTGACTAGATTCTTTAATTTTTTATGGCTTAATTGAGTTTTTTTTACTTATTTAATTCATCTAATTAGATTCAAAGTTAATTTTTAGTCCTAATTAAAATAATACTTTTATTTTTAGACTGTTTGATCTAATTTTTTCAATTAACATAAAAAAATAATTGATCATATTTTTTTATTACTGAAAATAATTAATAATTTTGAAATAATAAAAAATATAATTTTCTTTTCAATAAACTTAAGATAAAACTTAAAATCATCCAAAATTTTTTACTCTAGAAAATTTTTTCTTCAATTCAAATAATGTAATATTTTTTTCATAATTGATTAAGAATTAAATTAAATTTTTATTCTTCTTATTGATCAAATATTTAATATAAAACCATTTATAATAATTATTTTAAAAAATTATAAATTATTTTTAATTAAATTATAAAAATTAATTTTTATATTGCTTATTAAAAATTAGATCTAAATAATTCAAAAATAAAAATATTATTCTAATTATATCAGAATTAATTTTGAATCTAATTATATGAATTAAAAATTAAGGATCTAATTACATTAAAAATTGTAGAATCTAATAAAAATAATACAAATAAATATGAAAAACATATTTTTTATTTATTAACATAGAATAAAAATTAAGATAAATTTGAAAAATACGAATTTTTTAAATAATTTGTTATTTACTTTTCTATCGTTTGGCCCTACAAATCTCTGTTTTTTGTTGTTCCTCGCCTATTTTTGTTTTCCATGTAAAAAACCTACTGATTTTCTTTGTGGAGTTATTCTAATCTGTTCTGTTCTGTTCTGGTATCCAACAATAACGATGATGATAATAAACAAAAGAAGAGAGAAAGCGACCAAAACACGAAGCAACGCACTAGAACAAAACAAGCGCTAGTCTCTTCTCTTCTCTCCGCAAGCAAAACAGTAACCAAGCCATGAAGAATAACAACCATAACTACAACAATAACAGTTCAAGTCTCGATTCAAGATTCAACAAGACCCTGAAAAATATCCAAGGGTACGTTTTTCCGAATTTCAGATTCCAGTCCCATTCCCTTCTAATTTTTCATTCCGCAATTTTCATTCATTATATATATGTACAGTGTCCTGTGCATCTTTTTGTTCTTCACATACAAACCCAGTTCAGAAAAATAGCTTTAGATCTCTATAGTTCTAGAATTTGAGTCATGCAGGTTTTGATTCTCAGTTTCTGCCTACCCTGAAAGTTTCAAAGTTTTTAACTTTGAGGCCACATGTGTGTAATAAGTGTCAGATCTCTTAATTATACGTTTAGGAATCTGGTGTGGAAGTTGCTTGATATGGAATTTCGTAGCTGTTTAGAAATGGGTATGGAAGTTCTGCAAGTTATAGCCGTCAGATCTCAAGAATTTAGTGAAATGTGGTTGATAGCATTGATACGGGTTTTTGTCAGTGATGATCTTATACAAATCACTTTGAAAAGCTGTGTGATTTTTGCAATTTGCAGCAATTGGAATTGTTTTCACATTTGAGAAATGAAATACTCTGTACTGCTTTTGATGATATACATTAATATGGATGCGAATCTTTATATATAAATTGTTGTTAGTACGTAATATATTTAGTTTAATTCATAATCATGAAGTCGTAGGCCAAGGCACTTATGGAGAATTCTATGCTACCTGGATTAGCTGTTTAATTTTAAGAAATTAGCTGAATCTGGCTTGATAAAAATGCTATCTTTGTTTTTTATGATAGTTTCAAAGAATTCTGAAGGGAATTTTTTCCTTTGGTAATAGCATTATGTCTTTTGATGAAATGATACTGATATTCTCTCTTTCACCATTTTGCTCTTTATCTGTGTGTCTGAATGCATCTATATTTGTCCAGCTAAAATTTTGTATGTTGAGTATCTGCTTGAAAAGTATTATCTTGTATGTCATTCTAAAAATTAAGGCACTTGATTCTTGACATTCACTTGGTTTCAAGTGCTTGTTTTACCATATTTATTGCTGCAAACCATGTATTTTAAATTTGAAATATATTGTCTTCAAAGGCGTTTCGATTGTCTTTTAAATTTAATCGTCTTTTTTAAATCTCTTATTACATTCAAGGTTGCTTAAAGGTCGCAGTATTCCTGGTAAAGTGTTACTGACCAGGAGAACAGATTCACCTGAGAATCCAAGCTTGCAAGAACTTTCTCCTAGTTTTGGAAGGAGCTTTTCAGAAAACGATGCTGGCACAAGTGATCGAATAGACATGTCGAGGGAGGTAATCCAGACAGTACATACCCTATTTATATCAATTACTGTGTTTTTTCTGTTTAGTATTAAGGATTCAAGGAGAATCTTATTTCTCATATAGGCAGAACCCCAGAGTACAAGCAAGCAAAATAATTCTGCAACTGCAAACAAACCTTCAGTCTCCAATATTGAGATTGGATACAAAGATGTTCAGAAAACCCCTATGGGTGCTAGGGCTACAGATTCTGCAAGAGTCATGAAGTTCAATAAGGAGCTATCTGGAACAACAGTTATATTAGGTATATTGCTCTATGCTTTCCCTTTTATTGTTTTACTTTGCTGCTATATCTGATTAATAAAAGTTTGATCTTATGAAGTAAGAGGTATGTTATGGATGCTAATCTTAAGCTATGCTTAGACTTGAGATGGATTTAATCCTTTGTGAGGTTAAATGTTCCCACAATAACAGAAACACACAGAGATATATGATCTTTAACTGCACAACAAAACAGTTTGATATATCATATTAAACTGATATATTTTGAAACAGTGACATGTAAATGCACATAACCATAATGAGATACTTCTTAAAGAGAACTGCATGTGAGAGTTGAAAGAAGAAATGTCAAAAACTGAGGTGCAAAACAAGAAATCAGGAGCTGAGTTCTTACCTGGAGTGTGCTTGGTAAAGCCGATTTTAGATAAATACCAATCAAATACTGATGAGAATGTTACAGGCATTGTAAACTCAGTTGAGTAAGATTTAAGAATGGATGAATTACATTGATCACTCAATGTCTGATATAAAGTGGAGTTTTCATGAAAACTGTTGAAATGTTGCTAGTGAATGATATGATTAAAATGCTTGCATCAGCCGATATATACAAAGCCACAAATTTGCCTTTTGTATTAGTCAACTTTGTGCAAGGATTTTTGAAAATGGTATCTGGTATCATTGCTTTTTCTCATGAAAAGGTGGCACTTCAAGGAATACAACACAGGGAAAAAAAGACTATGATGTTTGCCTCATTACAAGAGAAATCACAAGAGGGCAGATGCAAGATGAAGTGCATGCTTTAATCAGGAGCTGTAGAGAGCAATGAGCACCATATGGTGATGATGAAGTTGTATATGATGCTTTTATTATTTTCACTGGAAATCAACATATGTCCTTTGCGTTATATGGACCTTTGCAGCAAAACTATAAATCCTTTTATTATTTTCACTGAAAATCAACATATGTCCTTTGCATTACATGGACCTTTGCAACAAAACTATAACTGTTTATTTGAAAAGTTTTGTACTTCTTAAATTTACCCTTCTTACCAACAAAAAGGCATATTTTCTATGGGCCTTGGTCGATGCTCAAAATCGCTTATATTTCTTTTTTTACCTTTATGTTTACTGAACAAGCAGAAAGAATTTAATTTTATGTCTTGTTTTTTTCTCCTTTCTTCCATTTCACCATTTTGTCTCTAATTCCTAACCTACTGCTAACCCTTTTTGCAAAGGCTGTTTTACTTTGTGGCATCAGATGTTCAGGTTGCTAGTATTTCTGGTCTTTGAGAAGTAGAATTAGCTATGATTATTCTGGGGTACTAGGGATGTAGAATTTAAAAAATGGCTGAAACGGCGTTCAGAATCTGCTGGCTTCTGCTGAGTATGTTGCTGAAAATAAGGAAAAAAAAGTGTGCCAAGAGAAAGAAGAAGATCGACTGAGCAGGAGGCTTGCATGTCTTCATATGCATATTAACAGAATGAATCAATCAAAACTCCATTATGAAAGTCAAGGAATATAACTATAATATATGGTTATTTACAGACTCTTGCAAGTTTTACTCATTGCACAAGTGTTAGAATTTGTGGGTGGGCAATAACATTCAAAATCACTAGACTCCAGAAATTCCTAGTGGACTTTCAGAAAGACAAGTTGAAATTTATGCCAGAACTACCAGCTAAGTTCTTCATTAGCTGCATCAGAGACAAAGAGATGTATTGTTTCATTAAGATCGATGCGCTTCAAAGCTGAAGATTTTAAAGTGATTATAAATGGCTAAAAAGAACATGGATAAAATTTTGTGACATTATATGATGTGGGACATGGTCCTAGTCTAGGACTCCTAGATACAGCAAAGGGGGCAAAAATGAAAATTTCTGTTTGCTAGTCCAAGAATTTGCAGTCTAAGGTTTCTTCAACTTGTATTTTTTATCCATGAAATTGAACTCCTTGCTGCTACCATTTATCACTGGATTTTGAAAGCAGTGTATCTATCTGGAATTCAAGGATCTGAAAAGAAATTTTGCTGGTGATGCATACAGTGGGAAATTTTGGTGGTTGATTGGAATGTTATGTCTATATCATTTTGTTGTGTTCATGCATTTTGGATACTGTTTATGGACATAGATCCTACAAACTATGGATTGTGCACTTTTATGTGGTGGGATTTGAGGCAAGCCTGATTCTATATTCATTGAGTGGCAGCATCCTTTGTTACCGCTTTTCCTCTTCTACATGATTCTATGAACTATTGATTGTGCACTATTATGTGGTGGGATTTGAGGCAAGCCTGATTCTGTATTCATTGAGTGGCAGCATCCTCTGTTGCCTCTTTTCTCTTCTACATTTATGTATGTTTGTGAGCAATAACTTGCGTTATGCTATTTGATGATAGTGTAGATTTCTATTTCCAGTTGTGTCCTCTGGTTATTTTCTCAATAATGATCAACACTTTAGTTTTTGAGGCTTAGATAAATTTTCCATCCACTAGTCTTACTCTATTATTATTATTATTATCATCATCATCATCTTTCAATATAGAAAACAATAGTTCATGTGCTATATCCATTTTTACTCATTTTTCTTTGAAAAATCAATGTGCAGATAGATTGCGTGAGTTAGCTTGGAGCGGTGTACCACCATATATGCGCCCCAATATTTGGAGGCTTCTCTTGGTAAGTTAATCTTGATGCGGCTATACATTTAGTCATATACTTCCAATTAATTGTGGCCCAAAGCAGTGTGCATCATCATGAATTGCTTTCCATTTAAAAAATTGATATTCTTCAATAAGGTCCAGGATATGGATCTCAATCTGTCATTCTGGTTTCTTGTTTTTGCATGCGCCACAAGCACACATAAAGAGCATACTAAAGAAAAGTATAATTAAGTCTGATACAGTAAAGGATAATTAGGTCTGATAACTAAGAGCATCTAATGTGACTTAACCTAATATGGCTTCCTATATTCTTAATTATGAATTGCTTTTTATGAATAAAATTTGTGTTGCCTGTTTGAAATTTAAACATGAACTGACAACAGGGATATGCACCACCTAATTCAGATAGAAGGGAGGGGGTTTTGATAAGGAAGCGGCTTGAATATCTTGATTGTGTTGCTCAGTTCTATGACATTCCAGATACTGAACGTTCTGATGATGAGATCAACATGCTTCGCCAGGTATTTCCTGATTTAATGCTCATATTAATTTTGTTGGTTCTGTGTCCAGTTGATCACAATTGCCTGTGCTTTCCTTATTAGATTTCTGTTGATTGTCCAAGAACTGTACCAGATGTCACTTTCTTTCAACAAGAAAAAGTTCAGAAATCCTTGGAGCGCATTCTCTATACATGGTTAGATGTTAATCTTATTCTTCTATTCGTCATTATCAAGGACTTTTGAATTTAGTTCTGTATGCAAGCAAACTACTCTTTTGCCTTGGTGTAGTGATATAGTTAAATGTGAAAATTTCTATTTTGCTCTTTGAATTAATTATTGATCAGATCTCTGTTGTTTTTGAAACAAATCTAGCTCAACTGTTTATGAATGCTTTGCTAATCTCCTAGCATAGGCAGACATGCACTGTTAGCATTCATGTTTAGTATTGATTCCAGTTTCATATTTATTACAAATTCAATTTAAAATGTAAATTTTAATTTTTACCCATTGGATATGTAACTGAATTTTAATTTGCAGTGTTACGAGGTAAAACTCATACCTGTTATAGGCTCAATCCATTAGAAGTATGTTATTAATTATCTCACATATCGGTCAATGCACAGAAACAGAACAGAGGTGGCAATTTCGTCCTGGATTTGACTCCGCCAGAAGTAGGTACAAATCTTGTCTGAACCCACAGTAATGGGTGAGAATTGAGTGAAGAAGCTGAAGTAGTTACAAAAATTGCAACAAAAAGCTGAAAACAATTACAAAAATGACTTAGACAGCCCAAGTGATTTCAATGAATTCTCAACACTCAGGCAAATCCTTTGGGTAATTTTTCTCAAATGACTGTTTTGTGATCAGGATGCCTTTTGGTTTGGGAAACTCGAGTATATGCATAGAAATTGGGCTGGGATATCCCATCTCAGATTGCTCTGTGGAATAACATGACAAAGTTCTTTGAATGACAGAACTATACATGAGAATTTTCAAATGCATTTTTTCTTGACTCTAATATGCCTGTTTGCACCTTGATATGGAAATGACATTTGATACTTCAATAAGGGGGAAGTCAGTGAAATTTTTGAAAAATAGCTGAGTTCCACTCAATGACGTACATCTATTTCTAATGCTTGAGTGCTAGAAATATCGTTGCCTTCTGTATAATTCATTGAAACTAATGTTGAGAATGTTCTTGTTTCTTTTTAATTTTTGGAAATACTCAGGAATCTGCTTTGTTCATTTTAACTTGCATTGGACATTCATTTGATTCCTAGATCTGGCATTTCTTGTCACTGAAATATTCTCAGATTGTGATATTTTAATAGCATAAAAATCTAGTTACATTGTGTTGCATGGTCATTAATGTTCTAGCTCGAGTGCTCTGTTGTTATTATGGTAATTTGTTTTTTCTTCTGACATTACCTTTCTTGGTTTCTTTGCAGGGCAATTCGGCATCCTGCAAGTGGATATGTTCAGGGAATAAATGATCTTGCTACACCCTTTCTGGTTGTTTTCTTGTCTGAATACCTGGAAGGAGACATTGATAACTGGTCCATATCTGATCTATCTCCAGAAAAAATCTCTAACATAGAGGCTGATTGTTATTGGTGCCTATCAAAATTACTAGATGGCATGCAGGACCATTATACATTTGCTCAACCAGGAATACAGAGACTTGTGTTTAAGTTGAAGGAACTGATTAGGCGGATTGACGGTAAGCACTTCTTTCAGGATTAAGGTTTTTGTTTTTGAATGTATGTCTCCAACTTCATATTGCTTCTAGTTGTATGGTGGCAACCCTCATTGGTAGTAAAATATCAGTGTTATCAAATTTGAACTGAACCGGACAGCCGAACTGGTGAACTAGTGCCTTGACTGGTCTAGTCTGCAATTAAACTAGATAGGATTTTGACCCCAAAAAAACCTTATAACCCAGATGGATTTTCAGAGACTTGGAAAACTCAGTGTAACCTGCGCAACCCAGATAAGTTGGATTTTTGAGTTTCGCAAAAAAAAGAAAAAAAAATCAGGTACAGAACCAAAAAATCACATGCTTGCCATCAGAAAATGATGAAAGGTGATGTGTTGGGTTTTGATCACACTTGACCTGGTACCATTTTGTGTAGAAATTTCATGAGGCTTGGTGATAAGGGTTCCCCAATGATTGTTTGATTTGGACTTAAGAGGTTTTTCGAATCATGGTGGTTGCAGATTTCTTTTCTTACTTTAACAAAGTGATTGTATAGTTTTATGAGAGGGAAAGGGAAGGAGAGGAAAATGAAGAGGGAAAGGAAAAGGACCTTCATTTGTGTAGATGGAAACTATATCTCTTCTTCAAATTTTTTTAAAAGTTGTATTACTAATGGTACATATTTATTTATAAATAAAGTATGAGGGATTGGTCTGTTTGCGTGGATAGTTTGACACAAGAGTATAGACTAAAGAGTATAAAACGATACATACGAAGTTATATAATAATTAATGGAACTGCTGATTCAACCATTGACCCAACGGTTGAACAAGTTACCCCGGTGCCTTGGCCGGGTCAATAACTGAACCGGGTCTGATAACTCTGTAAAATATTCTTTATTCTTTTTGAAAAACACCTGTTTTTGTTGGGGACCAGTGGGGCATATTTTGAATTTGCAGTTGTCAACTAGGAAGCAATCTCTGTTATTGCAAATACCAATAGCTCTCTTGGTTTCTTCCTGCCCCATGGCAGTGTTTGGTGCAAGTTCACAACATGTTCCTAAATAAATGTGTTAGCCTTGCCTAGTTTATTTATCCGTATGACATTTGCCTTGTTGCACATGATAGTTTGAAATGCCACATTACCTGATACTTGTAGCTCTACTTGTTTATTGACTCATCTTAGGCTTTGTTATGGCCAAGTATGGTTTGCCTTATCTCAAAATGTGTTTTTTTAAACTTTGTACCAGAGCCTGTTTCAAGGCACATGGAAGAGCAAGGACTTGAATTCCTTCAGTTTGCTTTTCGCTGGTTCAACTGTCTTTTAATACGTGAGGTTCGATTTCTCACGTTCACTGCCATTTGTTGCAATCGTTGTAATTCCTACATTGCAAAAATTGTCAAGTTCAGTTCATAAAACAACCTGAATCTTTAAGGTTGATTTCTGAATTCCAATTGAGAATCTTGCAGCTCTTGTGCTTATTATTTAACTTCGAAGCTATTTTATGTTTTGTTATTGTAGATTCCATTTCATCTTGTCACCCGCCTCTGGGACACGTACCTTGCTGAAGGAGATGCTTTACCAGAATTCCTTGTGTACATATATGCCAGTTTTCTTTTGACGGTGAGTATCAGTCGCTTCCTTTTCACTGATGTAATACTGAATTCATGTTTGTACTGCAAAATTGCTTCAAATAATGTTTTCTCCTGCATCGCTTATGGGATTATGAAGTAATTTTCTACTGCTATTTGATAGATGATGAGAAAAATTAAACAAGTGTTTTAAAAGTTTCAAAATTATGGGCAAGAGTCAAAGAAGAATATGTTTCATAAGCAACTTTTACATGTTGAGGTTTCTGTGAATTTGTATAATAGCATGTAATTGCTGTCCCCAATCTGCATTTAACAAAAGTAGCAACTTTAAATGCATTTTTACAATACTGTCCCATTATTACTGCTTTAAACTTGGTATTTACCAATTTCAAACTACCAAAATGGCCAAGAAAATCTCTGCATGCTTAAGAGAAATGATTTGATTTTAGCTCTCAGAAAGATTATGCATTGAATAGTGAATGTTGTGCCCTACTTTTTCTTCAGTGGCCAGATATGCTTGAAAAACTTGGTTTCCAAGAGATGGTTATGTTTCTCCAACACCTTCCAACTCAGAACTGGACTCACCAAGAACTAGAAATGGTGCTTTCTAGAGCCTATATGTGGCACAGCATGTTCAACAGCTCCCCCAGCCACTTAGCTAGCTAGAGAGGGAATAATTTTCTCTACCCATCAGCAGCCTCCAGTTTTCTTCTCAATAACTTTTGTTTTCGTTTTTGGGGTTCCTCGAATGGTATATGAAAATTCTAGTGGAGGTGATCAACCACTGTTGTCAAATGTGATGTGGCTTATAATATTTTTGTATTATCTAGCATTCCCTTGTACATTTAACATTGACTGAAAGAAAAGAAACAAAAAGATATAAAAAAGGGTGTCTATATAACAATTTTAATGCTAATGGATGGGTTTGAAGGGCATCTTTTTGACAATACCTGTGTATTTTTTGCACTTGGAATTACTTTGTGGTTCGTTTGGATGATAGAATTAATATTACAAGAATTCAGAATTGCAATTTTAATTGCAATTCTATTAAAATTGATTGAGCTAGAATTTCAATTTTAGTATTTGGATTATAAACTAACGAAATGGAAATTGAACTTGAATTATAATTATAATTTCAGTAATAATATTTGATTGTAAAATTATAGAATTAAAAATTGAAACTATTCTTATAATTTCAACATTTTAAATTATAAAATCTACAATTATAAATTATTTAATTCTGGACATAAAAATAATAAAACATACAAATAAAAATATAATTTAATTATAAAAATATGAAAAGGCAAAATATGTAGACAAAATTTTCAACAGTTCAAATTAATTTAATTATAACTATAATTTTTATTATTTCAATAAGGGTTTTTACACATCGTGAAGCCTTTTAAGGACCTTTTGATAATTCAAATGCATGTTATTGAATGGGGGATTGTACTAATGCATGACTTTCATCCTCCCTATCCCCCTAATGATGGATAAATGGTTAAGAGTTATAAACAAGATTTCACTTGTTCAGGCGCAATCTTGAAATCAAGGAGCTCACAATGGTGACTCCTTCAGGGATTGGTGGAATTAACTTCAAGTCATAATCTCTAGTTCACTTTTACAATCCTATCATTGTTAATCAAATTGTCCACTGCATTCATGTTGGTCTTTTCACTTCACTACATGTATTAAGTTGGCTTTTTAAACAACTTATGGGTTCTCCAAACTTGTGACTTAAACTCCATTCGGGATTAGGAGATGCTACGAAGGGTCCATCACTACAAAGGGTTCATCACTCATAAGTCATGTACCTTCGAGCATGTCAAATGGGGGTATATGACAATCGTCCTCCAAGCTTATGGGAGCCATATATTGCAACAACCTTTTGAACCATTAGGCATTTGTAGAAACCGTAACACCTTGGAATAGGATATCCCTTTAGTTTGCATTCTTGCTCGGGAATGGAAATGAGGGAATGTCTATAATACCTTGATTTAATCAGAGACAATTTGAAGGATTTTGCAGGTTCATTGATTGGGGCTTAACAAAAGAACTTGAAAAACCCTGATTTTCACTTTTATTTAATTTTTTATTCTTCACGTCCAGGATTACATCTTGGATCATTAGATAACAATCCAAAGATGAAGAGAAGCCTTTTGAAAAACGCTAAGCCTTTTGAAAAACGCTATTTAGTAACGGAAGGAATGTTTTCAACCTCAGGAACAAGCTAAAAATATGAAAGAATTGAAATTTTAGATCAAAACACTATTTATGGATGGTATGAACTGCCTAAACAAGAATTCTTGAACAACGAGCAAAACAAAGATTGAAGTCCCAAATAGCATGTTTGAGTCTTTTCTCATGTAAAAATTCAATGTATTTTCCTTCCCCATTAATGTAAATACCACTTCCCCTATGTAAATACTTGTCTAGTCTTCATCCTTCGCTTTATAAATATTGCTTCTTTATATAGATACCTTATCCCTCGTTATGTAAATGCTCATGTATAACCCTTGGTCACTTTGTAAAAAAGATCACTTTCTATTGTAAATTCAATCTATCTATATAAAGAGTTTTTTAATGTACATGTTAGTCTTTTCTTATAAGTTTTAGCCTTTTTTTATAAATGCTTTTTTAGAATTTTTGCCTTGCTTGGTCTGAGGGACCATACATATTCTCTATCCCATGTTGATAGTTGAATAAGATCACATATAGGGAAGAGCCACTGAACCTTGTGTGTGGAAGAAATATGATTGGAAGAATTTTTTTTTACAAATAACATGTGCATTTCATATATACATGCATAATTGATAGTTCTTTATTTTTTGTATTTTTAGGGCAAGTTTTATTGTTAATTGAGTTTAATTTGAAAAAAAAAAAATACCAGATGATGTCTCACTTTTGGCTTGTATTTTGTGATTTTATAGAAATATTTGGAAATTTGAGTTGATTGATGAATTATGAGAGTTTTCTAAGTGAAATTATGTAGTTTCAGAAGTTCAGAGACTAATAGAAAATTTTCAATTCTAATATTTTCCAAGATAAAATTTCAGTCATTTTCTAAAACAATTGAGAAAGAATCCGTGCAGATTGGGAAGCTCATCGGGAAGGGTTTATTATTAGTTTTTTTTCCTAAATAGTGGAGGAGGATATTTTTCCTATTTTGAGGGGGAGTAAAGGAATATAAATAGGAGAGGAGAATTCTAAGAGAGAGAAGTAGTTTTTGTTTTGTTTATTTTTTTTTCTGGGGAAGAAACTGTCCAAAAGAGAATAATTTTTGGTCATCCATCAAGTTTAAAGAAAATTAGAGGCTACAAAGGTTTTATCATGAAAATTTTTCTATTTTATTTTCTTTTTATATTGATGTTGGCTAGTAATTTCATTATGAACTAAATTAATTAGGTATTTGGGTATGATGAACCTTAAGATGAGTTTTGAATTGTGATTTTCTTTAGATAATACAATCTTTTCATTATTTTATGGAATTCAATTGTATTTGCTCTTGCTCTCCTTGAATTGATATGTCTGAAATATTGATTCTTGTTTTACAATTTTTTAAACTTAGATTAAGAAATCAAGTTATTGAATAGATTTAGCACAATTAAAAGAAATTGCATGTAACATAGAGATAAGATAACATAAATCCTCTGGATTAGGGCCAAACTTGATTGTGAAATTCAAAGGAACTATTAGGAAGAGATTCCAATTAATCATCCTAGAATTAAATGTTAATTATCTTGACAAGGATTTTAACATACTAAAGGGATTTCTACAGTTCCATAAAATATTGAATTGAATTGTATTGTTGAAAAATTAATTTCTTAACAAGTCTTAGGGAGATTCAATACTTGAGTGTCATTTGTCATATTGATCACCTTTTTTCCACTAGTTCATATTTTAATTATTCTAGTTTGTCGAATTAATTTATTTTAAATTTTAATTAGTTATTAATTCACATAAATTTACCGGTTAAATAATAGAGAAAAAACTAATACTAGTACTTTTAGTCCTTGAGAGATTGACACTCGATACTCCTACGTTATATTATACTCGATAGATACACTTGCTTATTCGATCTATAGGTGTTGGTCTTGGATCATATCAAGTTTTTGGTGTTGTTGTCGGGGACTAAAATATTAGAAACACTTTATATCTATTAATTTAGCCAATTTTTCCTTTTCATAATTTTTTCGTTTCATTTTAAAAATCCAAAATTCTAAAAATTTGATTTGTTATATGAATTTTAATTGATGTAATTGTTATTAGAGTGTTTTGTTTTTGTAGGAATTTTAACAAAAACTTTGATTTGTTGTATGAATTTTAATTGATATGATTTTTATTGAGGTGTTTTGTTGTTGTAGGAATTTTTTTTAAAAAAAGAAGAAGGGTCCATAAGGTGTGCAGTTCTAACCGCACAACTGCGTGTGCACATGTACAAAGGGATTTTCAAAATCCCTTTGTGCACATTAGTGCAGTGTTTGTGTGGTCCAAGATGCACACGTATGCTGCTAGAACAACATAAGGGTTGTTTTCCAAGAGTAGCCATTGTCCAACAATTGTGCGGTTAACTACACTAATGTGTGTTGATGCACATAAGAAAAAAATAAAAATAATAAATAAATAAATAACACACAACTCTCCTATTTTGCACACTCCTCAAATCCCGACCCCACCGACACCCGACTATCAAAATTGATACAAAATCAAATCCCAATCTGACCTCACTCCCAGCCACCCTTTCTGGCTAGCACCTTCCGCCGTCTCCACCACCTGCACCTTAAGATTCCAAGGAAGTTTCCTAATTCCTATGTTCTTTTTCTTTTTGTTTTCTTTTTCCATTTCTTTAACATGCTATTTGTTGGTTTTGTCATGCTGAAAATTTTTCCTCCACATTGAGGACAATGTATCTTAAGTGTGGGGGAGAGTTTGTATTGTTTAATAATTTTGTTCTTATTTTATTTTTCTTTCTTCACACACACACACACACACACACACACACACACACACACACACACACACATATATATATATATATATATATATATAATTTTTCTTGTTTTGTTTGCTTTATTGTGTGAATGACTTATTATTTGCTTAATAGTTTCCTCATTTTCATTTTACTTGGTCAAAAATATTTAGTTATGCCTTGGATTCATTTTCTTAATCCGCAAACCTTGTTTTCTACTATAGATATTTAATTATCACTATCTTTAAAAAAAATCTCAAGGTTTGGAAGTTTAAAAATTGTTAAAAAAATTAAAATTCATTTTTTTACACTATAAAGAAAAGTTTGAGCCTCTTTTCCTTGTAATGTGCTTAATTTTATGAAATTCCTTGTTGAGTGAGTCCTCAAATAGTAATAGAGTATCTAGAACTTGATTTTATTATTTTTTTTTATTTCAAGTTCCTTAAAATATTAAATTGATCATGTTTGCTTTAGGATGATATTTTTTTCTACAATTACAAGGGGTTGTTTCATGAAATTAATGAGAAGTTTTCAGTGTGGGGTTGAGTGTTTTATTCTTTGAGGTGAGAATGAGAGAATGTTATTTGATTACTTGTTTGATTTTTGAATTGTTATCTTGTGTGATTTTATAATAACTCTTCTTGCTTCCTCTGAAAATACAAAAAGTCAAAAAAGAAAAAAAAAGAAGTTCAAAGAAATTAAATAGGAAGAAGAGGATGTATTTCTTTATCAAGACAGTTCAATTCTATTTTGCAAAAGATATCAAGTAAGGTCTTAGAATTTCTATTGTTTTTAAGGTCCATAAGAGTGATATTATGTTTTGGGCGTGAGATTTGTTTTTTATTAAGAGATTATATGAGTTTCATTTGAAAAAGTATTTAGTAAGCATGATCAATTATTTTATAGTCCATTAGCCTAAAAACACCTACCCTCTACCAAGACCTTATTACAACCAAAAGAAATATCTTTCGATTTGTGCTTGTATTTGAATTTAAGTGGTAGAGATGTAATTTATTTTCAAGCTTATGGTAGACATTTAGGCTATTTGTTGGACGATGAGAACATACGCTAAGCTTTAAACTTTTGGAATATTGTGCAAAACTTGATAAATGAATTTGTTTTTTGTTAGATTTGTGGATGAATAATCTTTGATAATTTGATTTAGGGATAGTTATGACTAAATAAGTATGCTAGAACACAATTTTTGTAAGTTTGAGAATTGATGAATTTTTCACATAGCTCGATTAATTTGATTTGATAAGATGCCGATGAGGGGATGAAAAATGTTTATGATTTAATTAAGTTAGTCTTTATGTGTTTTGTGCTTAGTATTTTTCTTGTTTTGTTTTGAGTTTTTTGTTCGTTTCTTTTTCCGTTAGCTTAGTATTTTTTGCTTGGGGACAAACAAATGTTAGGTGTGGAGGAATTTGATAGTTCTTTATTTTTAGTGTTAGTTTTATTGTTAATTGAGTCTAATTTGAAAAAAAATACTAGATGATGTCTCACTTTTGGCTTGTATTTTGTGATTTTATATGAATTTCTGGGTGAAATTATGCAGTTTCAAAAGTTTAGGGACCAAACAAAAATTTTTCAGTTCTGATATTTTCCAAGATAGAATTTCAGTCTTTTCCTAAAAGAATTGGAAAGAATCTGTGCAGATTAGGAAGCTCACTGGGAATGGTTTATTATTAGTTTTTTTTTTCCCTAAATAGTGGAGGAGGATATTTTTCCTATTCTGAGGGGGAGTAAAGGAGCATAAATAGGAGAGGAGAATTCCAAGAGAGAGGAGTAGTTTTTGTTTTGTTTATTTTTTTATGGAGAAGAATCTATCCAAAAGAGGCGAATTATTAGTCATCCATCAAGTTTGAAGAGAATTAGAGGCTACAAGATTTTATCATGAAAATTTTTCTATTTTATTTTCTCTTTATATTGATGTTGGCTAGTAATTCCATTATGAACTAAATTAGTTAGGTACTTGGGTATGATAAATCCTAAGATGAGTTTTGGATTGTGATTTTCTTTAGATAATACAATTTTTTCATTATTTTATAAAATTCAATTGTGTTTGCTTTTATCTTGTTGAACTGATATGTCCGAAATATTGATTGTTGTTCTTTAAACTTAGATTGAGAAATCAAGTTATTGAATAGATTTAGCACAATTGAAAGGAATTGCATGTAATCTTAGAGATAGGATAACATAAATCCTCTGGATTAAGGTCAAACCTATTAGTGAAATTTAATGGAACTATAATGCAATTTTAGGGGTTTTAATTAGGAAAAGATTCCAATCAATCAACCTAGAATTAGATGTTAATTATCTTGAGAAGGATTTTAACATACTAAAGGGATTTCCATGGTTTCGTAAATATTGAATTAGATTGTATTGTTGGAAAATTAATTTCTTAATAAGTCTTAGGGAGATTCAATACTTAAGTGTCATTTGTCATATTGGTCACCTTTTTCCCACTAGTTCATATTTTCATTATTCTAGTTTGTCCAATTAATTTATTTTTATTTTAATTAGTTAGTTAATTCACTTAAATTTATCAATTAAATAATAGAGAAATAACTAATACTAGTACTTTTAGTCCTTGAGGGATCGACACTTGATACTCCTACGCTATACTATACTCGATATGTACACTTGTCTATTTGATCTATAGGTGTTAGCCTCGGACCGTATCAATAATTTATTTGTTCATGCATTATCCTAATAACTTCTATTTTTACAACCATCACAGCTCCACCCAAACCTACTTGAAAAAAAAAAAAAGAAAGGAGATTAGTTAGAAAGAGCAAAACACCTAGCATGATATAGAATCTAGAACTACTAATGGAGCATGGTGATTGCATGGTATACACAAAATTGATGGATAGGATGAACGCAAAATTTAGTCGTATGATGTAAGAACAGGTTACTGAGGTGGTACAAAAACATCTTAATGAGATCTTATGAAAAAGAAAGGAAACCTCATATAATAAGACTAATAAGGCGAAAGAATCAATGGAAACCCTCCCTAAGTGATTATTGATAATGATTTATTTAGAGTTGATGACTATCACAAGACTAAGGTTCCAAAAAAGATGAGTGTTGCATCGGTTATGTTGGACAAAGGTGTAGAAGAAGACACAAAGAATGCTAAGAGTAATGGGTTTGTCAAGCAATTAGAGAAAATTCAAAAGACACTGATGTGAATGGATGCAACGAGGAGCAAATATTGAAGAGGTACTGACTTGCAAGCATGAGAAACTCCTATCCAATTTTAGGATGTTTCAGCTCCCCAAGTTTATAGGGATTTAAGACCCATACAATCATGTCTGTTTATATATGCTTACCGTGAAGGAATCTGGGGTCCTAATTGACATTATACTAGAATTGTTTGAGTTATCACTAGAAGGGTCAACTAACATGGTATTTCAACCAATATAAGACAGTTGAGGAAGATTAAAATGAATTAACTCAAGCTTCCAGAGTCATTACTCATGCAATTTAAAGCTAGAAATCATTCTTCAAGATTTGGAGTCACTAAAATAAAAAATTGATGAGTGCTTAGTGACTATCTAAGAAGGTGGAAGAAAATGACCGCAGAGGTAAGGATTAAGCTAATGGAAAGGGAACAAGTGAGGATGATTATTAGGGTGGCATTACCGAACATTGGCACCATAATCAAAAGGATATTAGTAAGAAGTTTTGAAGACTTAAGAGAGGCACTGTAGATCGAAAAGCTAGAGTTGGATTCTAAAAAGTAGTATTCAGGGAGAAGGAGTTATCAACTCTAAGGACAGGTAGGGGGGAATAAGACGGTAGATGTAAATGCAATATGGTCTATGAAGTATGTTGTCCCTAGGCACCAAGAAGGGAGGTTAAATTGGTGAATAAAAATTCAAAAACAAAGATAAAGGGAAGAAGAAAGAGTAGAAGAGAGACAATCAATTTATAGTGATTTGGGTATAATTGACCCTACGTCCACTCCCCAATTAATCAATTGGGTATTTCACTATCTCAATGGTGTTTTCAAGCTCACACTCAACTTATACAACTTGTGTTTTGATGGCTAACACACAACCTTACAACAATCTGTTTTTTAAGCTAACACAAAACCTCACTCAAGTGTTTCACTAGGCTCACATTTAAACTTTTCTTGAAGTGTTTTTATAGGCTAACACAAAGCCTCACTACTTGGTGTTTAATGCTCACACCTAATAATTACAATTTCATAAAGAAGATGAAGAAAATGAGTAGCAAAGATTGAGAGCTTTAATCACTTGTAATAAATTTCTTTGCAACCTTATTCATGG
>CATIWR010192859.1:0-72334 GCA_949677035.1 Omphalea diandra
CTATCTCTCGATATGTCGCCAACCAAGATATATATATATATATATATATATATTTATATATATATATTTATATATATATATATATAGATTATGTTAAAAAAAAAAAAAAAAAGACCACTTGGGACTGATATCTACAGTTGAGGAATAAAATGAAAAATTCCCATTAAGACGTATTAATAATTGGCGCCACTTATAGCGGTGCAAAGTGAAAGCTGCTGCAAAGGCAGCTGCTTGCACGAGCTCTTTTGCAAATATCTCGTCAGCTTTGAGGTTAATTACCAATGTTATTGATTTGTTGGTAATTGTAAAATTGAAAATTTATTAGAAATTATATTTAGTTTCATATTAAAAATTAATTAATAAAAAATTAATCAAATTGGTCAAAATTAAAAACTGAATCAAACCAATTCAAATTAAAACTATTTCGTTTTATGAAAAAAATCAAATTTTTTAAAATATTATATTATTTTACTCAAATTTAAAATATTAAAATATTTTTTATTTTTTAAATATTATTAGACATTATTTATATATGTTTAATATATATTTAAAAAATTGAGTCATTGATAGCATTAATGTATGTGCACATATACGTTCAGAAGATTAAATATAATTTATTTGAAGAAAAAGAATTATAACACAAAATGTAACTACTATATCCATTTTGATATACAATTTACTTTTATATTGGTAAGGTGAGAAGGAACAACATATAACAGTTACATATTTGATCATACAATCAATATGAAACTATTATTTGTCAATATATATATTTATTTTTACATATCAAATCGTTTAAATGATAATATTCATAAAATAATAATATTTTAATAAATATACAAAAAAACACTATTTGATTATTGTAGAATATTCACAGGTCAATGGCTATCTTAGATTTTATAAAAGCATAAAATATCATCTTTCTAATTTTCAGCGAGGTGAATATGGAAAGAATCATTAAAAAATTTTCAACAAAACACATTTATCTCTTAGAAGTTTTATTGGCAGAGCACTTAGAGTTTGAGAAGTAAGATAGAAAAATATTGCAAAATATGTCGATGTTTTATTTTATGACTCAAAGAATATTATCGTTACTTAAATGATTTTATATAATTATATAAAAGTAATTCAACATTTACAAGATTCGATCGATATTTAAATTTCATTTTACCTGATATTTTTAAAGATATTGAAAGTTTTTCATCAAATTCAAAAAAAAATTATCAAATTATAGAGATAAATACTATTTGAGATCATGTTCTTTTTAGTTTATTGGAGCAAAAAATTCATTATTGAAAAACTTAGAGATCATGTTCTTTTTAGTTTATTGGTGCAAAAAATTCATTATTGAAAAACTTAAATATAATATTATGAATAATTAGACTGTTAATAAATATTTTTATATATTATTATTTTTTGATTGAGTAGTAATTAGATTTCATTAAATTTAAGCTTTTTAATAATTAATCTACAAATTAATAACCAATTGTGTTGAATAATATAGATAAATATTATTTGATAAATTAAATTGAATAACATCTATTTCAATGATGCTAGTATGGTAATAATTTTCTATCAATTAACTGATATATAAATATAAATATTCATATTAATATAAATAAATCGATAGTCTTATTTATCAAAATAAATTTTAAAAGCATAATCAAAATTGATTTACTAAACACTTAAGTAATGTTTTATAAAATGTAATTAATTACAAATTTAATGAACTATTAAACTAAATATTTTTTATCTCTTTATATTACATTTCATTTTATCGTATCAAAAAATTTTCTTATTTAAAATCACTTTTTAGTTTTTGTATCAATTACATAATTTTTTTTACATAATAAGTTTTAATAAATTATTTTAATAAGAATTCCAAACATCCCCAAATCCGAACTTGTGAATTTGAACGTAAATAACTAAACAAAATAAATGATTTAAAAAGAAAAACTGACAAACAAAACGAGCAAAAATATTGAGAAGGATATTTTTGTCATATGAATTTCCAATGAGCGGAGAAATGTCTCCCCTCTCTGTCTCCGCCAAAAATTGACTTCAGTAGACAGCCAGACAAACGGGGCGTTATCCAATTCAAGCCCACTTTGTCTCTCCTCCAAACCAACCCAAACAAAACCGCTTTCCTGTTGCGCGAATTCAATTCCCCACCTGTAAAAGCCAATATTCCTTTCCTTTTCGTTCTCTCTGATCCTTCCGTCAACCTTCGATCGGATCCGATTCCACTTCTTACTTCTCTTCCTCTCTCTGTTTTCTTCTCTGCGCCTAAAGATAGCAGAGCGAGGCAGATCACCAAAAGAAAAAAAAAAAAAAACCCTAGTCTGACAGAACATGTCAAAATCCCTTCCTTCTTCTATGAAAGACGTGCCGTACGATAACGCCAAGTTCCGCCAACGTTCTTTCGCTAAGGTTATCGATTCTCGTCTAGATCTCTTTCCGTTATGTGATCAATTTTAGTTTTTTTGTTTCATCGATCGTATGAGGGCTGCTGGATGGATTTGATTGCTTGTAATGCGTTTAGATTAGACTTTGGTTTCGTAAGAATATCTTATGAATGGACAGTGTGGATTGATCAACGGTAAAGTTTTTGAGGATCTAATCTAGTGGTTTCTGTTTTATGTTTCTAATTTTTTTATTGTAATTTTCGGTGTCAGATTGTGTTATCTATTTGTATTTGTTGGAGCTTTATGCGCATTGGATTCCGATTATTTTGATTTTGGTATTATGTGATAGTCTTTAGAAAGCAGTATTGCTTACTCCTAATAATATTACTCAAAATTTAACCATTAAGTATATAGGAAGTATAATGTCAATTGAGATTACAAATTATTAATTCGTTAGGATTTCCTTATGATACCTCTTAAAGAGGCATTATATTTGTTTTCTGTTCGTTTTTCTTGTATTTGGATTCTTCTTCTTCTTCTTCTTCGTCTTCTTTTTCCATATTAAATGCTTCTAAATTAGTGTGTATTTTTCTTCTAGGTAATCTCGCAGTCCTTGATTACCAGTAACGTAAAACGTGAATGTATAAGTTGTAGTACAGGGAAGTTTCTGATGTTATTAATGATCTTTGGTTTAGCATATCTTTTTCTGACCCATGCAAGTAGTCCCCATTATTTTTCTGATGGAGTAGCAGAAAGATCAAATGCTAGGGAAGAAGGTATGGCCATCTCGGATGGCAGTAGCAGAATTGGAAGATTTTGGCAGAAACCACGAAGGTTTCCTCCTCGATTATCACCTGATGAAAAGTTTAGTAATATTAATTCTATTCATGCGTCAGAGAAGCTAAATTCTGACCCAAAATGGATAGAAAGACAACAAAAAGTAAAGGATGCTTTCATCCATGCTTGGTCTGGCTACAAAAAGTATGCAATGGGTTATGATGAACTTATGCCGCTGAGTCACCGGGGAGTTGATGGGTTAGGAGGTCTAGGCGGTACAATTGTAGATGCTCTTGATACTGCCATGATAATGGGTGCTGAAGAAGTTGTTTCTGAAGCTGGTTCATGGATCAAAAAAAACCTTCGTGATAGGATTAGCAAGAAAGGGCAAGTTAATTTATTTGAAACTACCATTCGTATCTTGGGTGGTCTTTTAAGTGCATATCACTTAAGTGGAGGAGAACAAGGGACTAACTCTATGCATAAAGGGCCTAAACCAATTGTTTATCTAGAAACTGCTAAACATTTGGCTGATCGTCTGCTATTGGCTTTTACTTCCAGTCCAACTCCTATTCCCTTCAGTGATGTTGTTCTACGTGATCCATCAGCTCATCGTGCTCCTGATGGTATGAGTAGTACTTCAGAAGTTTCAACTCTGCAGCTTGAGTTCAATTACCTGAGTACTGTTTCCGGTGATCCAAAGTACAGCATGGAAGCTATGAAGGTTTTAGAGCATATGAAGACTCTTCCAAAGGTAGAAGGGCTGGTTCCTATCTACATGAGGTATGGCTCTTTTGTCTAAAACATTTCATGTTTACTCATTCAGTCTATGGATTGATCTCGCCCATATTGATTTGCATGACAAGGACCTAACAATTATTATTGGGGTAAATTGCTAAACTTCGCATTTAGGTTTTTCAAACAATACACTTTGGGATCTGTTGTTCGAAATTTTCAATTTTGTTCCCCAAATTTTTTTAACAACTCCACAATTTAGTTCTTGATTATTGATTAAATTTTGTATTCACCACTCTTTGGTCCCTAACATTTTAAAGACCACACTTTAGTCCATGAAAGGTCAAATTAAATTACAACTTTGTCAAATTGTTATATCATAGAACACCTTAAATTCCCCAACATCTTCCACTTTTTTTAGTAATGGTAGTACAAGGACTAAAATTGTTAATATTTCAGATAGTAGGGACGAAGGTATATGTTATGACAAGCTGATGTGCAATTCGGCTTGCATTGGAGTTTGTTTCTTTTTCTAGTTGTGTTTTTTATTTTTTTTATTAATTGTTACTCATGCTAGATAGGTTGACGATACCTGATCCACCATGCTATAATATCCTTTTTTCGAAACAAAATTTAATAAAATGTTTATGTGATCCCCATTTATTTTATTCATGTATTGTGGTTGTGTTAGTCCCTTTTTCCTATTTTTGTCTGAAAACATGTTTGTTTCAATCAGTTTTTCTAGTTAACAGGAAAAAATGGTTGTTTATTTTAATGTTATTTTTCTTATCAATTGCAGCCCTGATACTGGTGAATTTAGTGGAGAAAATATTAGACTGGGATCTCGTGGTGACAGCTATTATGAGTACCTAGTTAAAGTATGGCTTCAGCAGGGAGCCAGTCGAGATGACAATTTTACATATCTATACAATATGTACGAGGAGGCAATGAAGGGTGTTCGACACCTACTTGTTCAGAAATCAGTCCCAAATGGATTGGTTTTTGTGGGGGAATTGCCTTATGGACCAAGGGGTGCTTTTAGTCCCAAAATGGACCACCTGGTATGTGATAGTTTCTTGTAAACTCAATGTTAACCTAATTGATCATCATGGTGTTCTATACATCCTTTCTATATTTTAAGGGTTGGGAGGTTGAGAAATAGTTGGTTAACCTACTGTGACTTCATCTTGATCATGTGAAATTACTTTTTCACTTATGATGTTATCTGAAGTCTGTTAACTTCTTGAGCTATTGATTGACATTAGTTTGTACTTGACTGTCGTTTTGTAGTGCTGTAGGAATTAAAAGCATTTAAATGATTCTTGACTTGATGGCATATAGTACAACGCTATCTGCATGAACCATCTTTCTTTTTCATTTGAATGCTCTCAAGTGCATGCCCACACTGTATTACTTATAGTCGATGTATGTTGAAGAATGAGCTATCCAAATGATACAAGCAATAATGTTTGACTTCAACCTAGATTGGGATGTTAAAAGAATCAGTCATCTAGCTGGAGATGAGTACTGTCATTCATGCCTGAAGTTACTGTTTCCAGTTGCAGTGAATTGATTTTTTCTTTTTTTTTTTTTGGGGGGGGGGGGGGGTGGTTTCAAACTGGAGGGTGGAGGATCCACCCAAGGAACACAAAAATTAAACACTAATGATTCTGTAGAAGTGATTTTTGATTTCTGCTTCTTTACTTAAAACAGTATCATCACCATCAATTTCGATTTCGATAGAAGAGAAACATAAGAAATGTTTCAAATAATCGGGCATGGTGTTGAGGATTAAAATTTTCTTCATGAAGCCATGCGTGATTTGTAACATTCATTGGCTAAAATGATTGTTTAATAGCGTAAAGGGACCAAGTTTTATGTGTTGTGAATATTATGGTCTTTCTTTCACTCTTTCCATTCCTCTAAAAATTTGGATGAATAGTATATATTCCGGGATTTATCTTATACCATTATAGGTTTCTTCTTTTTAAATTCTCTTGCAGTTACTCTTTCCCCTTCTGAAAGCATCTACCCCAAGGTATCGCTTTTTATTTTCTTTCTTTCTTCTTCTTCTAGTAGAACAATTGCAATTTAATGCAGCAGGTGCAAACTGCATGGTTTTAATCGTGACATCTGAGATGTGGTTAAGGCTGAGCCAATCTATTAATTTAGTTGTGATGTCCTTGAATCCATCATGCAGAGAGCATACTTTCTCCCTGATTTATTGCACATTTTGCTGGATGCACGTATCTAAAAATCAAAGTACATCTGAATTCTTGCATTATGTGATTAGTTTGGAGGGAAAGAAATAGAAAAGGGTTTCGTAGGAATGTAAATATGGGCCTGATAGGTGGCTAAGCACTTCCAGAGTTCGTTCTAGCAGGCACTAGGCAGCATTTTGCTGGTGCTCAGGTTACTATTGTTTTTACTGGTTTCCTTTCTTTTAAATGACTTTCCCATCTCTCGATTTAGTTGGAGAGAGAGTAAGAGAGGGAGATTTGAATTCTTTTTGCTTGTCTTTTGAATAAAAATCACTAAAGCCATCCCTGATGCATCCATTAATAATCATTAATGTGTAAATTTTTACTTTCTTTTCCAGCTATGCTTTTTTCCTGGTACGCTTGCTCTTGGTGCCACTAAGGGCTTCACAAAGGAAAAGGTGATGAAAGACAATCTACTCAAATTTGAAGACCTTGAGAATTTAAAGCTTGCTGAAGATTTAGCAAAGACATGCTTTGAAATGTATTCAGTAACTTCTACTGGTCTTGCTCCAGAAATTGCTTACTTTCACACAAAGGTTTGTTAGATTTTTAATATTTTTTTCCTGAGAACCTTATTAGATTCTAAATAATTTGTGCTCCCGAATGAGTAATTCTACTACTTTCATCACAAGCTGTTACATTCTTTAATTCATTTGAATGCGTCCTTGAGCTCTGGTTGTGCATTGATTTGATGTCTTTCTGAATCACACAGGAGTATTTTGAAGATGGACTTGATGGTGGGAATAAGAGTTCAAAGTTTATTGATGACATAATAATCAAACATGCTGATCGTCATAATCTTTTACGACCAGAAACACTAGAATCCTTGTTTTTATTGTACCGAATTACGGAGGATCCGAAGTATGTTCTTGAAAATTAAGGCTTTAGGTTAAACTGTATTTCTTTTATTTCATTATGCATACAGGCAGCCATTTTTCATTCAATCTTTCGTGATTATTATTGTTGTCTGACCAAATATCATGAATGGCAGATACCGTGAATGGGGTTGGCAGATATTCGAAGCATTTGAAAAGCACACAAAGGTTGAATCTGGTGGATACAGTTCTTTAGAAGATGTCACTATGCTTCCTCCTCGGAGAAGAGACAAGATGGAGACCTTCTATTTGGGAGAAACACTGAAATATCTGTACTTGCTATTTGGGGATAGCTCTGTTCTTCCACTGGATAAATATGTCTTTAACTCAGAAGGTCATCCTCTTCCTACTAAAGGCATATGACAGAGACTGATTTCTTTTGCATCCACGACATACACGTGTAGAAAATGTTAGCTAGCTTGCATTTTGTGGGCAGTAGGCTCGACTAAGTGAAGTGGCAACCAAGAAGTATGGACAGTGACTTTACCTTCTGTATTTCCTGCCTAATGCATCTGTAATTTAACTGTACTCCATTGTATGCGGATAAGAAAATTTTTCATATGGCCCACCCGATTATGACGTGGTTGTAAGATGTAATTGTTATAATTAACATTTTCACAACAATATTTGGACGAGTTCTTTGCTCCACAAGTACTGAGTGAAATTTTGTAATTGACTTCAATTTTATACCTTTTGCTCCAATTTTGGAGCCTTCAATTTTACACCTTTTGCTCCAATTTTGGATCTTACTGTGATTTTATGTATTTCTCTTCTTTTTTTTTAATATATCTTCATACAGTGCTCATAATATCAATTTATCCGCATGCCTGAATCAAATCCTTAAAGTAACGTTCAGGTCACGTCCCAATCCAAAATTTCAGCGTTATTTTGTTGGAGAAACAGATGATCACCATCTCGAATGACACATATATCATCTATTTCTGCGTTCTCAGCGTTGATGACTCTTGTAAATTTGTAGCCGCCGAACTTTTCACCTGCAGTGTCACAATAATGACAAATTGGATAAAGCATAAGGAAAAAAAAAAAGATGATTAAACAACACTGATCCTTGTTCGGGGTTTGATATTTTCATCGTATGTTTATTGTTATCCCTATTCGAACTTTGTTATTAATCTATTGTTCTTGTTGCTACTATTTAGGTTAAAGTTCAAATGCTCTTTTGATGATAAACAGAGCTTACCCGCAACGTTGAGCAGCTCTTCTATGGAATCAGGTAGTATAATTAGCTTCCCAGGAGGTCTCTGCCATGTACTATTCTTGTGAAAGTGTATATGGATAGTGACTCTCTTCTTGCTTAATTTTTTTGTTTCCCGATCACTTGGGCCAGTGTAAACGTGTGAATTGGAGTTTCTAGGTATTGTTTCGGGATGGAAGTTGAAACAGTTGGACCCATTGATTCCTTTATGTTTTCCTTGACTATTCTTGGCGTCATCTGTAGTTTCTGTCTCAATAAAATCTATTTTATGTCCATCTAATTTCCTTTTATTTTCGTGACTTAGTAAGAGGTCGTATATGCTCTTATTTCCTTGCCGTTCTGCTAGAGCTTTTGGGGTCCATCCTCTAGCATCTGGTTTGTTTGCATTTGCTCCTCCTTCCAGCAGAATCTTAACCATTTCGATGTGCCCCTTGTGAACAGCAGCATGGAGAGCCGTCTGGCCATCCTCAGTAGTTGAATTTACATCTGCCACATGTGTGGTAAAATTATGGCCTGATGGATCTCCGTGTGAATAATTTTGGCATCCTATCTCCTTACATTGTTCTTCATTTTGCCCTCCGTCTAACCATTCGCTGAGACTCAATCCTGGTCCTCTGTTTTGGTAATCAGAGCCTGTACTTTCTGACCTTTGCAATTTCTGTTGTTGTGAAGGACAAATTACTTTTAGCAATGAAATAAATAAAATTTTTTACTGCTAAAAATGCTAGACTAAATTAGGACCTTGAAAAGATTATTCATTATAATGCGATCATCTTCTGTATTTGCCTGTATGATGTTCATCAGTGAAGTTCTTGCTAGTCGCAGTATTTGAGAAAGTTCCGTTGTCCTAGCTGTGAAAGGTTGTGGCCTGTAATATAAAACCCCTATCTCTCCAAGTATATCCCCTGCTGATGCCTTTGCAATAACCTGTACAGTGCATGTGATGTGGTAAATATGAAGATACGTTTATTTATTGTTTTCTTTTTTTTTTTTTTTGGGTAGTTCTGACTATTGAGTATGAGTTCAAAATAATTTTCACCTGGTCATGTCCATCTGCATTGGTTATCAAATCCTGTAACAAGGAATGGTTTCCAATGCAAATTAATCTTGCTAGAAGGTATTGCTTGGACTTGAGAGAGATTTTATAAGGTTGAAATTAGACTTACCACTGTTCCTGAGACGAGTATATAAAGATGAGTTGAAGCCTCACTCTGCAGAATTACATCTTCCTTGGGTGGAAAATATTCAGCCTCCATTTCTGAAGCCTTTTAGGAAGAACAAAGTGTGTTAATGTTATACATTATGTTGCCAATATTATCTATGTTTTCACTGCTTTTTGCAAAGTTATACGGCTGCTTACTCATTTAGCTTAAGAAGAGAAAAGGTGGGGGAGGAGGAGGAAGGAAGAGTGATATGCATGCAATATTATTCACATAAACTATTACCAATTGGAAGAGGAAGTCATGAGAAACCCCTTGGAAGAGGTACACTTTCTGGACAATGGGGTAGAAGAGATAGTATGCAATGCTTGAACGAATTGACTTTGGCAGACCTTTCAAGGTTTCTTGCTGCTTCAATCCTTCCGTTTTGAACTTTAGACAAAAGTATGACAGCATTTGATCTTGTATGCGGGGTGGCAACTGATTTCGTGCAGCAAATTCTGAAGCTGCTCTGACTGTGTCCCTCTATGATATCAAACGAAAGTTTCTTTACATTAGTTGACGGCGTAGAGAAAAAATTATTCTTCTTGAAGGAAATAATGATTTTCCAACAAAGAGACCACCTTGACACATGGCTACAAATTACCAAGTTGGAAGCATAAGGTCAATGGTATGATAATATTGGCAAATTTATTTTGTAGTATAAATTACCTTTCTGTTCATTCCATGCATCTGAAGAAAACTTTATACAAATGGCAAATTACAGGGTAGACATGATAGATAACTAACAAAATTGTAGTCGTGTCACTGATAGTGAAGTTTCTTTAGGTACTATTTGATTTTGACTTCTTATTTATTTTTGTCAATTATCATTTGCTGAATCTGTGGAATTATGATAGCAGGTGAAAACCTAGGTGGAATAGCAGCAAGTCACGGCCTACAAGTAAAAGAGAACTTACAAAATTCCTCGTTCGGCTGGTCCAGTGAACTACAAGGTTTGTCATATTCCCAATGAGGTAAGCTGTCAATCCCAAGTTGAACAGCATATAGAAGATGTCAAAGAGCATTTCCCTGGGGTTTTCGGCATGCAAGTCCCCATATCCAGTTGTAGTTAGTGTGGTAATAGACCAGTAAATTGCAGTTACATATCTGTTCCAGAGACTGTCTTGTTTGAAATTTGGGTTTACTGCACCTATCCAGGTTTTGTTTGGATCAGGATACCTATCTGCTATCAGGTAGTTAAAACATCCAGCACAGTGTACTGTGAAGACGGTTACCTGAAATTGGGCAGTGAGGGAAAGGAGCTTGGGAATTACTAAGTTGGCCTGAATAACATCTTATGGCAAGAAATAAGTTCTGGTTTTGGTGACTTACAGAAACAAGTTTTGTGCACCGGATCCAAAAATAGTTGAACCTGATGTCCTTCTCAAGTCTGAAAAACCAAAGCAGCTAAATAAGTATTCTGATTCTTCTGTTTTAGCAATTAGAAACTTTGAAGAAAACAGAGTGCATAGGTCTGTATTTGGTGATCAACCTTGCGAAAAGGGAGCTGACCCGTCGGAGGCGCCAGAGTCTAAGCATGTTGAGTAATCTAAAGCCAATTTCACTACTTTCATGTGTGAACAAGAGACTGAGAGACTGAAATGGCGCAGTTGAGCAGACATCAAAGATAAACCAGGTAGATATGTACCTGCGAATTGGATTGAAATGATTGTTCTAATAGAACAGGGGAAGAGATGCAAAAAAAAGATGCAAGTAGTTTCCAATTGGATAAGAGCGGATGTAACAGAAAGAAAATGATATTTCTGATTAAAAGCTGCAAGAATCCATTTACCTGATTGCTATTTTCTTCGGTTCATCGACAAGGAGATAACTGTGGTTGTCGAGATATGCAACGAAAAAGGTGAGAATAATATCAATGCCAAAGAAGCCATTCACAATGTTGTCAATGATGAAAAGTGCATCATCTTTCTTGTAAGTTAGAAATGCTAACTCAAATGGAGAGATCCAGGCAGAGTAGATGACTAGAACAACAAGCCACATCTCCCAAGCCCTGTATTAAGGAGTTGGACATGAGAAGATGCAGCGATAAACATAGAAACAAATAACAGAATGGACCATGGGATGCGTATAAATAACAGAATAGACCATGGGATGCATATAAATATAATAACCTATAATGATTATTGTAGGGTGAAATTATGTATCTTCGAAGTTTGTTTGTCTGGTTTATTCTAGCTCCAAGGGATGGTAGGAGGTCTTCAGAAAAGAAACTACCATGGAGAATACCCTCCATCTGAACATCATCAGTACAGAACCGTTGGAAGAAGTCTTTGACACAGGAGAGCGACATCTGGGGCTGTTTGAATTCCTAAAAATACAGTTAAATTTTAGTGGAGATGTGTCGCTTGGGAATGGCTGTATTTATATATAGTGGGAGGCCTGTGACTGGTGACACGGGTTAACTCTACTTTTCATCACCTTTTCCCTTCATGATTTTTTATGAAATGATTATGCAGGTAACCTATGTAACTGGTGCTCATTAAAGGGTGGAAATGAAAGCAAGAAAAACCTGAAAAACGAGAACTTTTCGTACTGTTTGATCTTGAAAGAAGATTAAAAAAAAAAGATAAGCAATAGAAGAAAGAGCAGGAATTGAGATAGCAGTATAAGTGGCAGACACGAGACTTTCCGTAATGGAGTTGCAGCAATGAATATTCTGAGAGAGAAATGAAAGGAAAAGAGAGAGAGAGCCAGAGAGAAAAAGCAAAGAAGACGGGGATGACAATGGTAATGGTACTTCTGCTTGGTGTGCTGGTGCTGGTGGTGGAAGGTCCATGACCAAAAAATGTGGAGGCGTGAGTCACATATAGACAGACGCTGTAAGGACAGATTTGAGGGAAAATATATTGGTGGCGTTTTCATTTCAAATCCCAGAGATGAACCAAACATTCTTTAGCAGATTTAGGCAGAAGGCGGGGGATCTCTAGTCACGGACGCCACGTGGACCAATCACATCCCTACTTAGAGGTGAGGCGCTTGCTGTGACAAATTTTTGACTCATTCTCATTTCCGATCTCCTTATAGTTGAGCGTAAAGATTTTTTTTTATTTTTTTCTTCTTGCAGCTTAATATGAACCACAGGTGTGAAATGGATTAATCCCGCCATATATATCCAGGTGCCCTTCTCTCGCTGCCGTCTCCATGGCTTTATTTTATCGGTATATATACATTTCACCGAACTCCTTGTTATAGGCCCACGTCTTGAGTTATTGATAATATTCATCTGACAAGCTTTATCCAAATCCCAAATGTGTTTTTTGGGTGGGTTCAATTAATCTTTCTTCACGCTGTAGTTTTTCATTAAGGTCTAATCTTTTTTAAAATTTACGAAAGAAAGAACCAGAATTTTCCTGGGTAATGCAGATTTTTACGTTGTATAAGTAATAACAAATATATAATAGCTGCATGTGAAGGGAGACTTCGAAAAAGCTTTCATCTATTTTACATGTGAAAGACGTTAGGGTCGCAGAGGTCCCCAAGGGTGTGTCCCTACAAAGATTCTTTCCGTGGGATGATGGAGTGGCAGAGTTATTAGCCACTTGCAGAACTTTGAGGAATTGCAGCAAACAGAATTTTCTTTCCTTTTAATTTTAAGGAGGTGGATTGCATATTTTCCATTGGGCATCTGGGAACTGTTGTTGATTTTTAGAAAAATCGTGATTTAGACTTTCAGTTTTTTTTGAGTTGCAACATTCTGTTCTATCTCATTATCTGTCTGCCACAACCGTAAACGAGTAGAAATTTGTAGTTGCATGAGTGTCTCATTTTCATCTACACGTCTCCTTCCAACCACAGCGGCTTCAATTTCCCATATGAGGATGGGGGCCTCCATTTGTTTTTTGTAGCAAACTTACACAATCATTGCAACAATTAAGCTAGTGCCTGCTAGCTAATTAAACGGTAATTTGATTCAATTCAGCATTAAAAATCAATTATCTAAAAAATTGATCAAAATTAAGAAAATCGCTCAAAATAAAAATCAAATCAAATTAATCTAATCTAATTAAAACAATTTTAAAATTAAACTATTTTACTGAAAATTTAAATTTTTTAAAAAATAGTTTTCATTACTTTATTATATATTAAATATTTTTTTAAGTTTTATTTGTACATTTTAAAAAAATAAAAAATTATTTTATAAAATTGAATCAGTTAAATCGACTAAATAAAAAATAAATAAACTAAGTGATTCCATCTCTAAACTAATTTTTAAAACATTGGAAAAACTATTTTGTTTAATGAATTTCTCTTGACACACTTATATCCTGTTTGGTATTACTATTGAAAAAATCTGATTTTGAAACAAAAAATATAAAATATTCTCTGTCCTAATTAACTATTACATTTTTCAATGTAAGTTTTATAAATAAAGAATTTGATTTTGAAAAATAATTTATCAATAGCAATTTTTTTAGTTATAAAATTTATATTTAACAAATTTTATAATCAGATATGTGAAAAAATCTCTTGTATTTTTTTTTTATCTCGAAATCAGATTTTTTCAATATCAATGTCAAATGTGTTCTTATTGTGAAGGGAACAGTAAGCAAGATCCTAACATATGAGTTGCTATTCAGTTCTTTATAATTTATGAGTTTCCTTACCTGCTTAGAAGAAAATTCTTTCTTTATGTTCTTTTTAGTAGGGTAGGTAATATTTTCTTTTTTCTTCTTTTACTCTAAATCTTATATAATGAAAAATTTTGAGAAATTCAGTCCAATAACTCATCAGCAAACTCCTACTTCAATGCGAATATTATTTTTATAAGAAAAATCAAATAAAATTAAACTTATAATGTTTGCGTTTCTCGTGGTAGATTTTTAGTCTTTTTTTTTTTTTTTTTGTGAGTGCTTCTTCTTTTTTATAAGAAAAAATTTTGAAAAGTGATTATATATGGAACAATGAAAATCTTAACCAACTTACTCAGTAAAGAGAAGAAAGATGATGATGATGAGATGTGTGGGTTCATCGCCGTTCGTCCACGTGTTGGATCAATGTTTGGATTTCTCTTTGTTAATCCAATAATTTTATTAATTAGGTGTTTGGTAGGTCCTACCCCAAGAACCCCGTGATACAGTCCAATACTCTTGGAGACTTTGAGCCACGTCGACTCTTTGTCTGTAAAAACAGGTGTGCCTAACAATAAGTAAGTGGAGGTCGGTGTCAATAAGTTTTCGCTCAACATAGTATATTTCTTTTTAAAATTACAAATTCATGAGGAAAAAAAAAATTTGTGATGGAAGTTTGATTAAAATATATATTTAATAGACGTAAAATACTAAAAACTCTAAAGTTATCAAATATATTATTTTATTTTTTAATTCTTAAAAGTAAATTATATAATTTTTATAATATTGTTAAACTAAATAATCTTTTTTTTGTTTGTATTCGTAAATGATTTTTTATAATTTTAAAAAATACAGTGGAATAAACACCCTTCATCTATTGTGACAAAAGTGATAAAGATTTTACCAAATTTGATATAAATTCTTTATTTTATGAGTTAATATTTCGATCCCTAAGTTTCTCTTATTATATTACTTAGTCCTCAAATTTTTGTATTATATTAAAATGTTCTTTAATTTTAATTCCATTAATTTTTTTTCCTTTTATCTATTTTTAATTTAATACTTTATCAATCAAAGATAAAAGGCTAACAACTTAAAATTTATAAGAAAAAAAATTATAAATTTGTCTTTTTATTTCTTTTCCTTCTCTTATTCTCTTATCCATTTTTTTTTCCTATCATTCTTTTTTTTCTCTTCTTCTCTAAATCTAGCAATTTTTTTTTTCTTTGTATAAATCTAGATCAGATACTCAATATATTCAATTTTTTTTCTAAAAATAATTTTTCGTGTATTTGCAAAAAATATTTTTCCTCTAGTTAGGATTTAATTCACCATATCGAACATCTTTAAACGTGGCTTTTTGACAGCCCATAAGTTGCACTGTCATTATTACCTTGAGGCTCATTGAATCTAATTCTAGACTAATTATTTAAAATTGGATTAAAAATTAAATATCTAAAAAATAAAAGAGTCGATTCTAAAACATGATGAATAAATATCTATCATATATTGAACCGATTTAAAATTTGCTCAATTAAGATATTTAAGAATAATATATCAATTCAGTTTAAATCGAGAATTTGAATATTCCAATAATTTTTTAAAAAAATTAAAATTTACAAAAAGGATTTCTATTTTATTATTATATATTATATATTCATATGTGTCAAAATAATTTTATCTTCGTAAGGGTCCTAACCGGATCACTATAGCTTTGCAACATGAAGCAATATCTTTTCATTTTATCTCTAATGTTGTGAAAATTTCTATGAATGGAAAAACTTAAATCCGAGATATCTACTCCACGAAAATTATTTCAAAGTTTTAATTCTTTACGCATGAATTAATAGGTGAATTTCATTTAAAAATGCGAAGAATATATGCAATGGATAGTTACCTAAACATCACTTACTTATCTCTACATCTATTTTAATTGTTTCTCTTATCCTTAGGAAATGTTACATAATGATACTGTTGCTGTAGGTATATCTTAAGGTCTCATAATTTTTCCATAACCATATATGGTGCAACATAATTTTGGTATTCATTTTGATGTTGTTGATATGCAATTGCCAATTTTGTATAGATCAAATTTCTTATTTCTTCGTTTGTGACACTTTTTTGTTTTGTTAATTTAATGTTGATCGGAATTCCTCCTTCCTTATTATAATAGAACGAACACTAGTTTCCAAATAGTTCGTCACTGCACTTGATTTTCGCTTTCATTGATGAACACAAAATTCATGTGATGATATAACACACAAGTTATTTCAACTTTCTCATCTATGGCTGCTTAACTTACAAAATTCCTAGCCACATAATCTGAAAATTGATCATTTGAAAAGAAAAGAAAAAGAAAAGAAGACGTTCTCGTGATTAATGGATGGCTACTGGAAAAAAAAAAAAAAATGGTAGGCGATGGACCACCAAAATGATTTTGATTCCTCATATGAAGCTAACCCAAAAGTCGGTCTCTTTCTGTGGTTGGTTCAATCTGATCTACAAGTCAGCCTCAAGCGTCCTTATTGTTGAACTTCCTTAGTATCCTATACCAAATTTAGTTCCTAACAATGATTTTTCATCGAAGCTTATATCTGTCAGCTGGCACTACCATGGAATCTTTGGCATCTTCCATATTCATTTTTTTTCTTCTTTTATTTTTTTCCTAGAAAAAATATATCATTTAGTCTTTTACTCAACGCATTTCAATTTGAAATTGAATTATCATTCAATTAATATTCTGATGATTAAAGCTCCGTTTGTTTCACAAAAAATAACTTATCTCAGGAACATATTTTCTGAGTAACATATTTTTTGGTATTTGGAACCAATTACAAAAAGTATTAATTTTATTTTGATTTATAAGATTATCAATAAAATTTAAATCATAAATGTTTTATATTTATACTAGTTATTATTTAATATAAGAAAAAATATATTAAAAATAAAATTTTTTGTGGGTCTCATCTACCATCGACGACCACCACCGATTGACTATGACTAGTGATGGTGTCGGTAGTTAAAGATGATCAATGATAATAAATACATATATTTATATGATTTATTTTTCATTTGGATAAGTTTGTCAAAGTCTAGAAAATAACTTGATTTTTCATTTGTTTAAAAAAATATTTTTCATTGATTAATTTTTCTAAATGTACTAAATAGAGAAAATTGCAAAAAAATATTTTTTAAAAAAATTTCTTCTATGAAACAAATGAAGCCTAAATGTTTGTTTCTTAGTATCTGCTTGCGTGCCTCTCCACGTATTTCTAATCAAAAGAAATGGTACTCAATTGATAAAGCTTTATTACAAAAATCCAAAAATTTGTTGTAAATATCCTAATTAAAAAAACCCAAAAAAATTGTTATAAATTTGAGTTTTTAGATTGAATGGTTAAGTTACAATTGTATTTTCAATATCCAACTATCAAAGGGAGAATTACAGATACATTTAGACGCCAAAATTTTACTAGCAATAATTGGTACTTTGCATACTTTTTTCTTTTTATTTAATAATAATTTAAATAATCTTATTATAAAAGGTGCTAAAAAGGTGTCAATCAAATTGAAATGTTTGGATCCATTAGTTAGAGTTCCTTCAAAAGCTTTATATAAAAAAAATTATGTTTATCACTAAAAAAAAAAAAAAAGGAACAGAAAATTTGGCATTTTCATGCATTAGAGATACTGCTTTCCATTTTTCAGTCACATATTATAATTGCCACTGTATGAGTTTATGTTATTCTTGAAATATTTGAATTTGGAGAATTTCTATTATTTTTATGATTAAGATTTACGAGGATTCCAAAAAGATAAGAAGAAACTACAACTAGTGTTCTTAGGGATAGCAATGCATATTGGTATTAAACCCATAAAAATGCATATGGGTATTAGACCCATAAATTAACTTAATCACATAACATTTACTAATTAGGGGAATTAATTAGTTGTTTAATCTAAATCAAACTCTATACTTTGAGGACAAATTGGATAAGCAATTATTTATTGCTATTATTGTCTTCAGCAGTTGTTAATTAACGCGGAAAAACTTACGTTTATGTTTTTCTACATCAATTGATAATAACTAATTTGCTTAATTATTCATATCAATATTTACTAATTACGTTCTTATCTTTTATTCTAAGAAATAGACAATTAATTCTTGGCTTATTGCCAAAAAAAATTGAAAAGCTATAGAAATAAAAGTTTCCATAAATAAGAATTTGAATTTTACTTTATCATCATCATCATAAATTTTTTTTAGATGAAAGAGAATAATTCTTATTCATGAAATATCAAATATAAAATTATCAATATATGTAAAAAATTAAAGTTTATAATCCACAATGCATTATATTGACACCAAATATATTGAATATAATCTGAAAAAATAAAGATTTTCTTTTTTATAAATACAATCATATTGATAGAGCATTAAATCTTACATAATAGCAATAAACATATTTCATTCAGTAGTTATATGAAGCTGTAACTTGAAATTTTTGTTTTCAGACGAATCCACTTAAATGATTACAAAGAATTGATCAATCTTTTTAATAATATCACGAATCAATCCCATAAATGGATAATAATCTCCATACAAAAGTACCTAAATTTTTATGAAAAAAACTAAAAATTTTTATCAAAATTATAAAAAAAATTAAAAAAACTAGAAAATTTATAAAAATAAATTTTGTATTATTGAAATGAAAATAACAAAAATAATGAAATTATAGGCTATCATCAGTGATTTAACCTATGATAAAAGACGAATGACCAAAAAAAATTTTGGAAGAAAAGTAAAAGACAAGACAACTAGGATCATCATTATTATTTGCTTATTGATTTGTCTGATTGTTTTGCCTATGTTATATGCATATTAATTAGTAAAAGAAAATTTATCTATCGGTTAATATACTGTTTTTAAATTGACATATTTTATTACAGAGAAAAACATCAATAAAACGAGCTTATAGATAAGAGCAAAACTATTCCATTCTACAAGAGGAATATCTGATTTTATGATGAAACTTAAAAAGAGAACAAACACAAGATATGAATGATAAGTTAGAACATTGGGTAAAATATTAAAAAATTCCAGAATTTTGTTGTAATCTATTATTTATTCCTTAATTTTCAATACATTATAAACTTTATTTGTTGACGCCGTTAAACTAAACAACATGTTCATAGATTTTAATAATTTTTTACTAATTAAAAGAATATCATAAATACCTTAAAAACATAATTAATTGTCAAAATCTATCTCCATTATAATTCAGCCATATGAGTTAGAGACAAAAAAAAAAAAAAAAAAAAAGAGCAATAAATGATTAATAATACAAGTGTTTATAGTGAATGCATCTTATAATTGAAAAATAAATAATATTAAAACATATTACAAAGCAGAATTTTATCTGACAAAAAAAAAACAATGGGGAAAATGGATCTGTAGTTCTATTATTTTTCATAATTGCCAGAACTTCAAACTTCATCAAAATCTATTAAATATTTCTAAAGTAGAAATTGCTAATGTCAATATTTATACACACGACAATTTCTCTTTCTATTGCTTTCTATCTAAATACTTTTTCATTAACATAATAAATGTTATTCAAACATATATTTTAAAAAAAAATATTATTTTTTAATATAATTTAATATATATATATATATATATATATATAGATAATAATTCGCTTAGTTTTTTCATGCAATTGAAAAATACATAATCAACTTAATTAATTTTTGTATGCAATCATTTAATTTTTTCTATACAATCTTAAAAATATAGAGTCACTTAATTTTTATAGATTTCTATCTCTATTTTTAGTTATTGATAATTTTTTATTTATGTTAAATTTTGTTTAACTCACTAACATTTAACTAATTATAGTTATTTTTCGTATGTGATTTAAACTAATTATAATACTAAATATTTACTTAATATAAATATTTTTTAATGAATTTTATTATTTCAATAACATATTAAGTGAATTTGTTATTATAATCATTTAAGGATAAACTAGTATATATATTAAATAAAATCGGAATGAGATCAAAACACCCAAAGATCATAACAAGTACCCAGATCAAGTCAACCTTACATTATAATATACAAGAAATAAAATGAAATCATGAAAATTTTAAAAAAACTAAATTTTCATTTATTTCGTGAAAAATATTTTTCATAGTTTTTTTAGCTAGTGCATTGAGAAAAATTGATTAATAAAAAAAATCTTTCTAATCAAAAAGAAAATTAAATTATCTTTTAGATTTTGACAAATTCATTTAAATGAAAAATAAATCAAATAAAAATATATATTTATTATCACTGCTCATTATTGACTATGACACTCAACACCGATCATCATCGACCAGTGATGATTGGTGGAGATAAGTGAAATTTATAAAAAAATTTATTTTTAACGTATTTTTATATTAAATAATAAATAGTATAAATATAAAATATTTATGGTTTAAATTGTATTATAATCTTATAAATTAAAAGAAATTTAATATTTTTATAAAGTTTTTCAAATATCCAAAAAATTATATTGCTCAAAAAATATTTTTCATTTAATTTATATGTGAAAATTGGTGATGAAATAGGTAATAGAGAGAGCAAAAGGTGTTTGATGAAATGGGTAAGGAGGAAACCAGAGGGGAAATTGTAAGAGAGGCAGAAAGGAGTTGTTTGTGAGGTGGATAAGTGGTAGGGCTCGTAAATACTGATGTTGCAACATAAATCCCACTATTAATTATGTATTTTTAATTGTTTTAATTAAATATTTATTTATTTATTTTGTATTAAAATAATTAATTAATCAATTAAATAATTAAAATTTAATATATAATGATAATTAAAATTTAATTACTATTTCATAAAAATTATTGTTATGTAAATAAAATAATAAAATAAATTTCTCAAAAATTATAATTATGAATAGAGTTAGTTATAATAAAAAATTATTTATTAATTCATATTTTTAATCTTATGCGGCATAATTTTAAGAAAAAATTTAGTAAATTTGAATAAAATAATTAATGATAATCAATCAAACAAATAATTTTAAGTATTTCACAATCAAAAAGAAAATTAACAAATTTGGTATTTTGTAATAAAAAAGAAAATTAGCAGATAATTACAAGGTATATGCACATGTGAGATAACTATAACAAAATATTGTTTATTGATTCATACTTTCAACTTTGTATATCACAATTTTAAGAGATCTTGAAATTTCTAATAATCCATTACATTACTGCTCATCTTATATATTCAAAATTTGAACAATCAATAGAATTAATTTAAATCTTAGTTTACTAGTTAAAATTTTTATAATTTCCTGTTTAAAATTTTTTAGATTTTTTTAATTTATTATTCAGAATTTTTATATGATATTAACTTTTTTGTTTAGAATTTTTATTTTTTAGGTTTTTTAATTTTTCATTTATAAGGTTTATTTTTCTATATAGTAGTTGAATTTTTAAATTTTCTATTTAAAAATTTTTTATATGACAATTTTTATTACGTAATATAAAATAATGACACATTGACTATATTATATAAAATTAATTAATAAATGATAAATAATAATTTCAAATTAACTTTGACACTAAAATTAATAATATATATATTGATTTCTGACGATGTCATAAAACTTTTTAATCTGTCAGCATTTTGACATTTTAAAATGCCACATTAGCACTTGAATGATTTTTTTTGTTTGAAAATTTAACAGAGTATCAACTTGTAATATTAATTATATTTTAGTGATTGAATTAAATAAAATTAAAATTATGTAATTATTATAGAATTTTGAATAAAATTCAGTGATTAATGTTACACATTACACGATGGATTTGTGATAATATCAATTTTCATCATCAATGGTTGAAACTATCGCAAGTGGAGCCTAATGGAGGCGATGCAAAGCTAACAATTGTACAACAAAAGTAGCTGTAAATGATAAAGAGCATATGAGGGCCCAATTTCAAAAAGGTTTTTTTTTTTTTAATAAATTATGCTAGAATGAGGTGGGAGAAGTTAAATCAACGATTCAAAGGTTTTTAATTAAATACACAGCTAAGTCAAGTCTGGAGTGTAAGTTGTTTTAGTACAAAAAATGAATGACATATAAATTTTACGATAAGGATAGATGCAAGGAAGGGCTACACCTGCAATGTACAACATTGGAGATAGTGCTTCACTGTCTTGATTTTTCTTCTTTTTTAGATATAAAATTTGTTTAATAATATACAAAAAATAAATAGCAAAATAAAGAAATTTTATAAACAAAGTAAAAAATCTATATCTAAAATATACAGTTAAATATAATTTAATATGGTTGTTATTACTATTAGGATCTCATTTGGTTCATTGAAAATTCTTTTGAAGACATAAAAAGTGAATCTAAAAGATATAAAATTAAAGTGAATAGATACAAAAGTAAATATATAAATGAGCAAATTTGTATTTAGTATTAAAAAAATGACAGTTAAACACTGCTTTAAGTGTTATTTTAGTGTATGTGTAGCGATGAGCTGCATTTATCATTATTCTAAATTTTATAAGCAAATTAGGTGATAAGAATCTTATATATTATTAATTTCATCTATCTTCGTCACTTAATTTTTATCATAATTTTCATTAATGACAAGTTCACTGACACCATAATCTCTTAATCGACACTAACAAAAACTCCAAACTATTGTATCAGTGAATGACTCATTAGTGATAAGGACGTGAAAGAATGGTTTGGAAATTAAGGATTAAAAGGTGATGTTGTGTGATAGGAATAGATAATTCACAATGACATTGGAAGAGAGGAAGAAGTGGAGAGAGGATGGAAGACAGTGGAAAGTAGAGCGAATTAGGAATTTGAGCATTGGTTTTGAGGTTTTTTATTTGAATAGAGATTTTGAGGATTTGACATTTCATACAAATTTAACTGTGAAATTAATAAAAGACTTAAGATTTAATTGATATCAAAACGCATTGAGTTTACAGTATGTTTTTAAAAATTGAAGGATGAAATAATATATTTTTATAAATTTAAGGAGTTTTTAAGCATTTTATCCTAAAATGTTTAACAAGTTTTTTTTTTAATATTTATATATTTTCCTTGTAAAGAGCATTTCAAGATATGAAGGAATGTCTTATTTTTTTAATAAAAAAAAAGATATGAAGGAATGTGCAAATCCCATCATGTCAACAAGATTTGACATTCTAATAATTAAAATGTAAGCAAAAAATTGTATTTTATGTAATGGTTTGACCAAGCTACAAGAGTTAAATATTATATTGCTTTTCCGTAATTAATTAAATTATTTTTATTTTTAAAATTATATAATATTATTTTTAATTTTATTTATTACAATATTTTTTGTCAAAAAGAATTAAATAATAGTGTAAAATAAAAAATAGTTTCTATACAACATTAAGAAAAGAATGATAATTTAATTAATTATGAAAATAACACAAGCCTCATAATATTTAAACTTTCTATAATTCCCCCAAGTTATAAAAAAAATTATAAATCTCTCTCTATCCAAAATTGCAAATGATAGGCATGAAATATGGCATTTGGTTTACTGACAAGCCCTTGAAGCCACCCAAAAAAAAAATCAGACATAAACCACATGCCTTTGAAGGTGGGTCAGTATCTCTCCCTATCAAAAACCTCATCATTCCTTCCATTTCGGTTACCTTTGCTGCCCTTCCAACTGAAATATTGATGATCGACTCCAATTGATAATATTACAATCCTAACCCATTCGTAAAACTGAAGGGATGGATCGCTAAATATATTTATTTTTGCGTTATTTTTAAATTTAAATTCGCTGAAATTTATAAAAAGAACAACTTTTCATAAATTGATTACCTAACCCATTCGTTAAAATGAAGTGAATTTTAGGCAAACCCTAAAAATGCTATGTAACAAAAGTCAGAACAATGAAGTGGTTTTGGTTTATTTGTGCATTATTCTCGATTCAATACTTAGGTGTTGCATGTATTAAGGAGGAATGGCACTATTACAAGTTTAGAATTAATTGAGCCTAATTTAATACTCCGCCTAATTTGGTGCCATGTAGTATAAAAACATAAATGTAAATAAACGGGAAAACAAAAAAAACGTTCTATGGAGAAACATTTTATAAAATGCAGGTGAAAAAATAGAAGAAAAACACAAAATTTTAGAAATGCAAAAATGTGTCCAAAATTTGACTCAACTAAAATTTCCATACATCATAGATGTGGTGAATTATTAGAGTAAAGTAAAAGACAATTGGGCTTGTCCAATATGTACTGTATAATCTTCTGAAAATTGGATTGAACTAGTTGGTTTGATTGGTAAAATTGAAAATCATATCAATGATCAATTTGGTTCGATTTAGAGCAATTTTAACTATTATTTTTTTATTTTTAATTATTATAAATATATTTATATTTATTTAATATTTTTTTCTTATTTTTTAAAGCTGTTTTAATACTATTTTTTAAATTTTATTCATGATTAAATTAATTGAATCTAACTTATCAAATTAGTCAAACTGAAAATTAATCAATTAAACGATTCATTGTATAAGATATACAGTTTAATGGTAAGTGAGATGATTTAAAAGTAGGTGTCAAGATTTGAATCTCGCTGATTCAATCTCTCTTTTTAATATATATATATATATATAACACATGTATACTATACTGAGGGATTTTGTTTGCTTGTTATCCAAAAATGTTAACTTTTATTGTATGCAAATAGATATTTTAACTTAGTAATGAAGTGAGATAATTCTATATGTTTATGATGATGGTAACCGATCGATGCATCAAGCATACTAAATTATTAGTTAAGACCTTACTGAATTATTTTATATTTACTTTTAATTAAATTAATAAATTTCCTTTGTCTATTCTATTTAATAAACTTTTCTATATACACATTCAATGCTGAAATTTACAATAGAATTATGTAGAATAATATAGAATCATTAACAAGATAGGACAAGAATTTAAAATTTTAATATCAATTAGTAAAAAATAAAATTTTAATATCAATTGGTAAAAAATAAAGATAATTTTGAACAATATGATGAAATTCATAATAAAGCAGGAAAAAGTTTTCTATAATCGCTTAAGATATACTTCCAAGGATTTTTAAGCACAGTTAAAGGAGACATCAATGTGTAACTCTTAACAAGGGATGGTGCATGATTTACATTGATTTGTTTGTAACGTGATATATATATATATATTGGATTTCTTAATATTTGATAAATTTGTATTACTCAAGATTGTCCTTTTTGGATTACTTTTTTTTCAATCAGTGACCTTAATTTTTAATGAAATTTACTTGTATAAAATATTAAGAGATAAATGGGGAATAAAACAAGAGCAAGCAGCTGCAACTACTTAACACAATTTATTTAATAGAAATTAAACTATTGCCGTGTTGTATACTTAAATATGTAAAGAGAGAAAATAGATTAAAGAATAAGATATTTATATATTTGTTTAAACAAATTCAAAGTCAATTTTAAATCTACTTCTCAAATACTAAATAAAATTCTACTATCTTATAATTTTTATGTTGAAATGGAATTTATAAGTTAGGTGTGTGGTATTAAGAAATAAAAATAAATAAATAAATGAAATTTCAAGCTTGTTAAACATTTTCTTGCCATAATTTATATAATAAATAGCATGTTAATGATTACTAACTAGGTGATCATCATGAATAATGATATAATTAACCATTAAATTTTATTTTTAATATATGTTTATTTAGTTTAATTCAATCACAAATAATGATTATGTAATTATTATATTTTTAATAAAAGATCATAGATAAAATATATTTTTATAAAATAAACTATTTATATATTAATAAAATAATGGATGCACTACATATATATATATGGGACTTTGAATTTTTTCTATCATATTAAATGTTAAATTTATTAAAGATAAATATACATCTAATCTAATCTGGTAACAAAAGAAGAAAGTTCAACAAGCTTGTCATTCTCATTAAGAAAATTTGGACATACATGGGACCTCTTGTATATATGTGCCTTAAATTAATAATTCCACATATTCTTCTACCCTTTTTAATGGATAATGTTTTTGAAATTTCAGCACATTATATGATGGCCAATGCAACAAAATATCTTCAAATATTGTTGAATTTGCAATATTCATAATGTCGGAATTGATCTGAATTATCCCACATGTTTTTTTTTTTAAAAAAAAAAGATACCTCAAGATATTCTCAAGGCAAAGTGATTGGGCATTCCCATTAAGACCAATTTAGTCAATCCAATGATAGATAGCTAAGAATTACATAGGAGCAAAGGTTGATAGGTGTTTTTGTAACTATATGTATGTTTGTGGGGTGAAGCAAGAACCTGTAAGCCAGCAAGGCCAGGGCAGTTGCATGCCTTTAACAATCATCTCATGTGATGAGAGGCCTTTCAATGGTCCACATCCAATAGCTCGGTAGTGGCTGGCAGCTGCACTCAGTAACCAAGACGCATGCCCTGATGGTTACTCAGCAGTGCAACAGTTAATAGGACTGTAGTTGGAGAACATTAATTGAAAGTATATGAGATTAATTGAGAGTGTAAAATAACTTATTATTCTGTGTTAAAAATCTCTCCACCTAAAAATTTAGCCTTTTTATTTAAATTTAAGTGTCTTTCAGTGATATCTGAGCCATTTTTACATCAGTAGTTAGCCAGTTTCTTTGTTGTATACTTAGTCTTTTATTATTGTATTATTTTTATTGCATTCTTATTCTATACTTAGTTTTGCCTTGTGAATAAGAAAAATAATATTTTGAGAATTTTACTCCCATTGTAGATTTACCTAACTAAAATTTGGATTAGTTCTATACTGGTTGGATGTAAGAAAACCGAATGATCAAATCAAATATTTATATTAATTGATTTTATGTTTGGTTGGTAACTTGGCCAAGTAAATTTTGGCTTTGGGTACCTTAAAGTCGACTAGTCTTTGTCATATGAAAGTTCCAAACTCACATCATCATTCATGGATGGTGAGGCTGAGGCCATTTCAAGATACAGATGATTTATCCAAAGGAGTATATGGCACACTAGCTAGCTACAGCTTGTGTTGATTTTGATCACGTATCTGTTTTTTTTATCAACTTAGTATTCTATATATCAATCAAGCCAACATCCACACACGCATCAACTTGTTGATAGTTGCAATAATCTATAAATCTAATTAGAATTTGTTTTAAAAAAAAGTTATTCAAAATTTTTTTAAAAAAAAAATACTCAAATTAATTTGAATTCGAAACTTCTCAACCAAAGGCTAAAAGTAAAGTAGTGGTGGGTTTAGAGGGATCACAGTACGAATAATTCCAAATTTACCTAAAGACTCTTCGAAAGCTCTCAAGTCACAGTGAATGGAAAAGTATATATTCCGGTACTCTCGGCCACAGTACTGTTATTGATTTGACAGCCCGAAACAAGAGAAGAATTGGGTGCTTCATTTATCTCAACTACTTGTATAACAATTTTTTACTGCATGTAAGCAACAGCAAAGCATGGATGCAGTGACCCACTTAATGTCACTTTTCTCTCCAACCCTAATAAATAAGCAACAACACGATATATGGGATACAAGGTGTAGATGCAATTGGCGGTTCTACTTGTTTCTTTCTGCTTTTTATTTTTTTTTATCAGATTCAGTTAATTTCATTTAAATTTTGTTAATTATAATTGAGTAAGGTGTGTGTTTGATAAAACTAGTGTAGAATATGATTAATTTATTCATGATAAAGCTTTATTTTTTTTATTGTATCTTCTTTTATAATTCAAATAACACATAATATACAACATATTTATTTTCTTATTTTATATATAATATATGTATCGAAAGGTTTGGAAAAAAAAAACATAAGATATCGCGCATTAACAGTTAACTCTATAAACTTTTTATAAAATAATAGTTAATACTATAGATAAAATCAATGGAAAGTTTACAAACCCAAAAAATTAAAAATACAAGGGAAAAAGACTAGCTAGGAACACTCCGAAGCCAAGAGACCCCCTCAGTGTTATTCTTCAAAAATAAAAATACCACAAACCATATCTAGAGATTTTCTGCAAATCATGATGTACTCATGCTAGAGAAATTCAATATGTTTGTCGAGATCAACATATTGAAGTTAAAATTTTTCTAGGAATAATGGAGTCAAAAGTAAATATGATAGCTGCTCACTCCAAGCTATAACGTAAGAAGGATTTAGAACTTTCAATTAATTTCTTATGATATTTTTAAATCACTTACCATTAAATTAAACCAACCGTTAGTAGTTCATTGATTATAATGTTGAAAAAAAATTTATGATAAATAAAAGTGTTTATAGCCAGCCTAAATTTTATGGATTGATTGATATATAAGCCTGAATTATTTATATTGGGATTTATTAAGGTCTAAATCTGAGACAAATTGAGCTTGCATATTGGTGTACATGTATATTGTAAAATTCTAAATAGAAAATTACTTTTATATTAGGATATCATTATTTGAACTAGTAACAGTAGAATCTAGAGTTTAATCCCCATATAAAGGGCTTTTGCTATTGTAAAACATTAATTGCATGCTCTATGCTAAATACAAATTATAAGGATAATAATTGCTTATGGTCACTGAAATATATCCCTTATTTTATGGTGGTTATTAAAAATAATTTTATTTAATTAAATCACCACATTTTAATTTTATTTATTGTGATTTATTAACTAAATTTTCTTATGATTTGTTGACTTTAAATTGATTATTTGTTTTGGACTCTTTGTTATAACTCATAAAAATAAAAATTCAAAATTTTTCATGAATAAAAATCTAAAATAATTTAATGATGAAATAAAAATTATAAAAAATAGTCAAATAAAACATAATAGAATCAAAATCAAAGTTTAGTGATTCAATTGAATAAAACAAATGTTTAATGACCATAATAATATTTTAATAATGATTATTAAGACAAATTAATTCAAATTATATCTTTCTTTATTTTCTCTTCCTTACTCTTTTTTTTTTTTCCTTCTTAGTTGTTGATGGTATCCATTGCCTAAATATAAATTCTCCTCTTATTAGATTGATGGTCTCCAAATCCTACATATTTTGATTGATTGTTTCTGAAGCTTAGATATCAATCCTAATTAATTTCATATTATTAATTGAATTGAATTGATGGTGTTAGTCACCTATATACTTTAAATTTCAAAAACTCAAAATATAGATTAAGATTAATTGTAGCTAACATAGAAGGCTTTTAATAATCAAATCTTTATAAAGCATAACAAAAAGAAAAAATTGGCATTTGACTTCTTTAATCATGTGCTATCACAAACTTTCCTCAAGAAAATGAGTTGAGTTTGTCGATGAAGAAATACACTTAAAGATAGTAAATGTCACGTGTTATCGGATAATCAATATATTCTAAAGATAAATAAGTGCATGTTTGCCTCTCCAATAGTATAAACAAAGACAAATCTCTTTGTTCGATTAGATACTTTAATAATACCCCACCAAAAAGGAATTTGCTCAAATTCCACACTGAGCTTATTATCTATACGTACTTATCTATAAATCTCAATTAAACACCAAAGTTTATTAGAGTTTGGACTTTTGCAACTTGCAACTGCATGCTTATCATCGCACTGTATTTAGTGCAATGATATCGTTTTTGTCTGTCTTTACTTCAAAGTAGAAAGAAAATGCTTAGAGTTAATTTGCATGTGCAGAAATAGTTTTTCCTTTGGCCACTTAAGCAAAGACCAGTCTTGAACCGCATCCTCTTTTCTTTTATAAGATGGGTCATTTTACTGTTTTTTTTTTTTTTTGTTCGTTTTTATTTAAGTTTGTTATTTATTTCTTTTGAGAATTGATTATTTTGTTTATTAGTATATATACACGAAAACGAGGAGTGTTATCGTTATATTTTTTAATTGCAAGTAAATTTTATATTTTAAATCGTATTATTCTAAAAATGCATAAAAATTTATATTTTAAATTATATTACGCATCATTATAATAGAAAATATAATACAAAGAAAATATCTAACACTCTTTATGCAATAATACATATTATTGGACATCGTCTTTTTAGATTTACTCTAAAACATTATATGAATTTCAGTTTATATTGCACTATAACACCGTATATGATAAAAATTTTCATAATTGATAAAGATATAGAACTATAAAAAAATTATGATGAAACTATATAAAATGATTATTTCTGAGTTCAAATAATATATTATTATTAATAATATTGACGATCGATTTTCTATCAATAATCTAATATACAAAAATGTTTTTGTAAGATATTATATAGTTATTTACGAATAATGATACCACAATTATTCTAGAAAAAGGTCCAGCCTTAACCTTGAATTTAACATTTTGAAACGCAATATCAATTACTGTTTTGATATAAGGACTAAAAGCTAGCATATATACTTTGAGCAAAATGATTAGATATGGATGAACTTGATTTGTAAAAATCTCTAATATTGTATTTGATTTAATTATAACTTAAAATTTATTTTATTTGTAAGTGAATTTCTTATAGAATTCATTTATAAATAAACTTCTATATTTGGCATATTACAAAATAAAAACATAATTCATTTTTGTATTTATTATAAGTGTACAATTTAATAAAATATTTTATTTTATAAAAATATCTTTATATTATTTTTAAAAAAATTATAAATATAAAAAACACAAAAGAGAGAGAGGGAACAAAAGAGAAAAAAAATATTTAACTAAGGGTATTTTTATTACAATAAAAAATTTATAACTTTAGTATGTATTTATAAATTGCATTAAATGTGATAGAATTTGATTCAGTCATGACCAATTTCAAGAATTTAATGAAATAAATGTTTATTTATATCAAATGCACAAAATATAAATTTACAAATGAATTTTATAAAGATTATAGAATCTATTTATGCCAAACACTATGTAAATGTATAATGGCTCTATGATCATCCCTATGTTTGTTGGTTTGTATAAGGTATAATTAAAAAAAATATGTGTGAATTTGGAAGAAAGTTTGAAAAATGATAAAAAAAAATTTAAAAGAAAAAATTGGAAAATAACTTTAGCTTTCTTTTCAATAAAAAAAATATTCTCTCTTTCTACAATATATTTTTCATGAAAACAAATCTCTCTCAAATGATTTTTTTTTAATGTAAATTTAGTTTTGATTTACAACCTCATAAAATAAATCATTGATTCTTGTTTGAGAAAGGCAGGAAAATAAGTGGGGAAGGAAAATAAAATTTATTTTCTCTTCAAAATAGAGAGAAAATATAGAAAATTGAAAAGATTTTTATAAAATTACAATTTTGCCCGTAAACATAAAATCAATACTAAAGTGAAGTTGTTTTATTTTTAAAATTTAAAATAAACATAAAGTGAATTTAAATTATAAAATTAGTAAAATAAATTTATCTAAAATTGTTAATAAAATCTCTCAAAATCTTATGACTTTTTATTTAGTGTTTTTTTAGTTTCACATTTACTAATTGATGTTCAGTGATTGAATATTAAAATATTAAAAAATAATGTTTGATAAATGTTAGAGTTTAACTTTTAATTTAAAATTAATGTTCAATATTTAAAAATATAACGAAATGTATAAATCTATTTTTTTTAACATTTGAAATATAAAAAAAAACTAATGTTAGATTTTTTTTTTTTTTACTATTAACATTATATAAATGGTTATTTCATATAAAATCAATTAAAATATATAATTTTAAAAATAAAAATTTTAAATTTATAATTCATAAAACCTCTCAATCTCTCATTAAAAAGTAATTATTATATTTTAAATAATAATTGTTTAAATTATTTAAATAATATTTTTAAAAAAATATTTAAAAAATTATTTTACATGAACTTAATTAAAATGATACTTTTATTTATATTCAATTTAATCCTTCATTAGCTTAAATAAATTTATTATATATTCATTCGCTTAAATAAATTTATTATATACTTTTATATGAAAATTTTTAATTTTATATTTAAATCTATAAATTTTTAAATTTTAAATTTATAATTCATAAACTCTCTCAATGTCTCATTTAAAAATTTGTTCTCTCAATCTCTTCTTAAAAATTTAATTTTTATATTTTAAATAATAAATTATTTAAAATAAAAACAATAAGAAATATTTTAAAAATCAATTATATGAGTTTAATTAAGATGATACTTTTATTTTTATTCAATTAAATATCATTTTTTAATTAAATTAAATTTAGTATATACTTTTATTTGATAATTTTATATTTAAATTTAAAAAAATCTAAAATTTTTGAAATTGGAATCTATAATTTATATATCTCTTAATCTCTCATTTAAAAAAAATTATGCCATTCTCTCCTTAAAAAATTATTTATTTATTTTATTTATTAAAGTATTTAAACTATTTTAAATAAAAAATTTTAAGAAATATCTCTAAAAAATCAATCACATGACATGAACCTGAATATTCTCAAAAAATTTATCCTTAAAATAAAAATTAAAGATTTATTAATTTTTATTTAAATATATAAAAATAAAATTTATAATTTTAAAAAATGAAATTAGTATAAGTTATTTGTTCATCAATTAAAACAAAAATAAAATTTTTATATTTTTTTTGAAAAATATTTAAATTGAGAAAAAATAAAAATATTATCTTAGTAAGATTTAAACTTAATTTTGAATTTGATCAAATTAATTGAAAAATACAAGAGCCAATTGAGCATAAAAATATATTTTGTTAAATGTTGATTTTGATTTGAGGTATAATTGAAACCAATTCATCAAATTAGAGTGTAATTGACTCAATTAAAAACTTTAAATACAATTGAAAATTCACGAAAATGTTTGAGTTTTCTTAATCACTGAGTCCGTACATTTTTAACTCAAAAATTTTTGTTATAATAAATGAACATATAAGATAAATTATGGCCTACACTGTTTCATCATAATACTTTGTAACAATATAGTGTCCACTAAATTATAAAAAAAAGTAATAATGTCATAATAATATTTATCACTGTCTTAAATAATTTAAAAAAGTATGATAAAATTATTTTATTGAAATAAATAATTTTTATATTCACTAAATAATTTATCATATTAAATAATAATTATTAAATAGTAATTATAATTTAGGCACATGAAAAAGTATAGTAAAATTAATAAATTTATTAAAATATAAAATTTCATTATTTTTTAAATAAAAGTATCAAGTTTAAATTTAATTAAATAAACTAAATATTTTTTTGAAATAAATATCTTTCATATTATTTTAATTAGTTTTATTTTATATATTTAGTAATAAAATTTTATTTTTTATATTATCATCGTGTCAATTATGTTGGGTCACAGATTAACCTATTTAGGTTAGTTTTGATTTGGCCCATCAGGTCGATCTTACCCTACTCAATACAAAAATTTTCGAGTCATTTTGGTTATGATCGTTTCAGGTTTGCTCTGAGTATAGGTCGAGTTCAGGTTCGATAAAAAACTGTCGCCACTAGTTAAAATGAGTTTGGATCAATTATCATTAAAAAAATGTTAGAATTAATTAATTAAATAATAAACTCCAAACCATTATACGCTTTTTGTTTTTTATCTAAATTTTCAATGTGAAATTTTAACACTTAACATTTCTCCTTAAAATGGCAACGACAAAGTTAACTATTGAAAATTGAAATTTCTTCTCTTGAAATTGAAAATTGAATTGAATATAGTAACAATATCGGATCAAGTCGCTAGGACTATATATCCAGATTGAAAACCAAATAACTAACAAAATTAAATCGAATCACACTTGCTATGATACTATATTAAAAATTTGAATTGAAATAGTAGAGGTAATAGAGAGTGCTTATATAGTGCACCTCAAACTGCAATGCTATGTGGTTTGGGTGCATTGTATGAGCACACGCAAAGAATAAAAAAGCGCGCCAATCATATTTTTATAATTTACTTATCTTTTTTCTTTTTTATTTTAATATTTTTTTCTCTTTATTACTCTAACTAGAATTAGTTGATCAATATTCAGTTATTTTTATTTAAAATTTCTATTATTACTTACTTTGGTTTGATTCAAATTTTAAAGTTTTATTTTATATAAAAATTAAATAAGTTTTAATTTTATTTCTGAAAAAAAGATTATATATTTTTAATGGATAAATTAATAGTACATAAAAAAGTAACAAACATGAGTGATATATACGATGAACATTATGCATATAAACAATAAACAGTTCTGTAATAATCAATGAACATGAAATTTTTAATATACCTAGTCTGTTACATGAGTTAAATTATTCATTAAAAACATAAAAATTAATAAAATATGGTTATATGTACAATATTAGATTAAAAATTAAATGAATGTCAATGAAATATTGTTTAATAAAATGATGAATATAAAAAACTATATTTAATTGTTCAATAAAATGACAAACATTAAAAGACTACAACTGATGAATGTTGTATTGATAGTTAATAAATATTTACTTACGAAATAATGAACATAAATCTTGATGACATATAGTTAAATATTTTAGTATCATCTTTTTTTTGTAATATTAAAATTGATAAACACTATAGAATTTATATCCTAAATACAAAATATATTATAATTAATGATAAATTATTGCATTATTTTATTTTAATTAAATATTTTAATATAATTTTTTTTTTTATTATTATATTATTTTTTAGAATTTTTAATTTATATTTTGATATTGTATATGACAAAATAAAATATTCATTAGCTTAAATAAATTATATACATCTAAATTGATTTTTATAAAATAAAATTCTCATTTTTAAAAAAAGAAAAAAAAATGGGACAAGGTAAGAAGAATGCTTGTGAAATACCAAAACACAAAACATTATGCGTTTTGGATATTTGGACCATGAAATATCGTAGTTCAAGATCCACAATATAATTTACCAGTGACAGAAATTGGGTAAATATTAAGTTCGAGAAAAGTGAATTTTTAAATGAATGAGTTAATTATTAATAAAAGGTTAGAACTAATCAAATGAGTTAACTAAGTTAAAATCTTTATATTTTATATACTTTTTCAATGTGAGGTTTTAATCTTAAGACTCTCATTTAAATGACATGCTCTGATAACATATTAGAAATTTAAAGAAATTGAAATTGTAAGAGTACAAAAATTAGATAGAATTAAAACTAGTAATGAATGGGTTAAAAGGAGTTTAAGTCAAATATTAACTAAAAGGTTCAAAGTAATCAAATCATTATATGCCTTTTGTATTTTGTGTAGATTTTCGATGTGAGATTTTGACACTCAAGACAAAGTGACCTTTATGGAGGAAGTAAACATTGCCATTTCAAATTGACAATTCAAGACCCATTTCCAAGTTTCGACTTGATTTGAAGAAAAAGGAAACAAAAATTTCAAATAAATTATAAATTATCGAGTCTTTATTGTTCAAACTCGTGGACTTTCTGATCTCTATCTAATGAGTCTTCATTCTTCGATCAATTATGCATGAATTAGAGAACCAAGGCATTATTATTTATGCTGAAAAACAGTGCAAACTATACCCTGTGTGATTACAAATCTCGGATATCTTTAACAATTACGCATATTCTATTTACGACTTTGTCTTTACTACTGATCCATGCGGTGTTATGTCGTCTTTATTAATGATTCATGTGATTTTCTGCTGAGCATCCATGACTGCAAGGATGATCACAGACTCGGTGCCGAAGATAGAAAAACAGGGCACCTTTATTTCTTTGTCATTGTTGTGATGGATTTATAATATAAAAATAGGAGCTAATTACATAGAAAATCTAAAACTTTGTGTATTTGAAGCTTTGGGTAAAGTTGTAAACTTTGCAATTATATTTTAATTTTGGAGCTTAGTTTTAATTTATTTTAAATTTAATAAGTAAAGTGTGTTTATTTTATGTGGTAATTAATTAAAAAATTAAAAATATTTTTTGTGATGACTTTCATGTAAAATTTCTCTAGTTATATTTAGGGCATAAGTTATAATGCTTGAATAAAAGTTAAAAGAAAAAATAAAAATGATTGAACATTACTTAATATAATTTTATTGTTAATTATGAAAATTTCTTTTCAATCAATTTTGTATATTCATAATTCATATTTATATAATAAATATTAGTAAATAAATAATTTTATAAAATAAATAAAATAAAATTTGAAATTTGAATAAAACTAAATCGAAATTTGAAATCATCTAAATCAAATTGAATCAACATTTAAATTATTTGTTAACGATTCTAAATACTTCTAAATAACAAGTTCAGAATTACATCCAATCATAAATTTAATGTTTATTATCTAAATAGATACGGATATAGATACAGAGTACCTATATATCCCTTTAGTATGATAAAAATATAATACTATTTTATCTATTAATATCCCTATATATAAGATCAATAATATGATAGCCTAACAAAAGCCTTATATTTTTAGGATAAATTATAAATTTGATATCTAAATTTTTAAATTTTTTTATTTTGGTATTTAAACATTTTTTTTATTTAATTAAGTGTCTGAACTGGTAAAATCATTTTCAATGTGTTATTTTTTTCTAATTTAAATAATCAGCAGCTGTCACATACAGATCCATCTAATCTGGTATCAGATTCTATACATTATTTTAACTAATTATGTATAGGTATATAATTTAATTTATTCATTTTTTTTACTTTTTATATATATTTGAACAAATTCTATTTTATCACTATAAATTTGTTTAAATATATATTTAAAGTGAAAAATTTATGTATCCAAATTTTATATACATAATTATTTGAAATAATATACAAAATTTGATATCAGATTAGATGGATGTAAAGCAGTTATGGATTTTACCCGTTTAGATCAGAGAAAACACCACATTAAAAATGATTTTATCAGTTCATACACTTAATTGAAAAATAAATTGTCTAGACACCAAAATAGAAAAAATTAAAAAGTTCAAATACTAAATTTATAATTTACCCTTTAACTTAACTCATTAACATTGATTAACTTCATAAACTAACATTACATATTACATAGAATAGTTATAGAGAGAGTTACAGAATGAATGTAAATGTAAGTTAACGAATAAATTTCATTTATAAATTTTTTAAATAATATAAATGAGTATAAATAAAAGTTAAAAATTTATATTTATTTATCTCTAAATACTCATTTTTCTTAACTAGAAATTGAAGATTGAAGAGTAAAATAAAAAAATGTTAAGTAATTTACACCAATGAACTTCTTTAGAAAAAAAACACTCAAATAAAATAAAATTAATTAACTTTATTTATATTATATTTGATAATTTTTCATCATTCCACTTAAATTCTCTCTGCACTCTAAATAAAACTATCATGTAATAGAGTCAAAAGTTTGTTCTCTTCTTATTCCTCACAAGAATGTTTTTAAAATCAGATCAGAAACTGAACCGGCCGGTTGGCCTGTTTCTGATTTGGCTGGTGTGACTAATTCAACCGATCTAGTTCAATAAATTTTTTTTGAAAATATATATAATAACACTTTAAAATATTAACAAATTAGAAAAAATATATATATATAATATGATAAAATAATAAAAATTAGATTTTAAATTTAAACTTTGAGCAAAATAGTGTAATTTTTTTAAAAAAATAAATTTTTTTCACAAAAATAATAAAATTTTAAGTTAAACTGGTTTGACTGGATTTCGGTTTTGACCAATTTTTTCAGTTTTAACCAATTTTTTAAAAGGGCATTTTTACATTGAACCGAACCAGATCACTGACCGATTTTCTATTTTACCGGTTTGACCAGCCAGACCGGTTCTGAAAACGATGCTCACAACTTAACCTAAACTGAGCAAAGAAACAACGCTTTCATTCTGTAGTCGTTATTCCATTGTTTATCAGAAAATAATGAATCCACGATAAAATCGCAACTTACCTTAACGCACATTGGCTGTGCTCTTGCCATATTTCACTTTGCTGTAGTAACTAATAAGTAGACTTTCACACCACTTTTCACTTCTTTTAAATCTTTTTCTTATTATCCGTAGAAAACCAGACTCAAATACCAACATTGCGGTAGATCAGACGATGTCGAGGAGGCAATTGAGCTCCACTGGTCAAACCTTTCATTTATAGGCGCATTGCTTTCCAAATCAGGTTTTTCCCCCTTATTATCAGTCAGCCTCAGCCTCGGCGCTTTTCTACTTATTGCATACGCTTACAGTGATCATGATTAGTGTTCCTACTAGTTTCTAGATCGTTCCTTTCGCCAAACCACAATTATTGGAGCTAGGTGTATGAACAAAGATACCTTTCTGCAAGCTTCCTACATTTGGATTTTTGATGCATTTGTTGTTGGGTATTTTCAAACGTCCAATCTTTGGCCTAAGGTTGACATCACTTTTGATTGATTTGAATATTGATTTTGATGTTGATTCAGTAGCTCACCATCTTCAAATAGCCTTTTTTTCCCCCTTCTTCTCAAGAACCATGATTCAATGTGAAATCCAACTTTGAAATGGATGATTTGATTATTGTCCATACTTATCAGATGAAGAAAATAATGCCATTGTGATGTCTATCAATATATTTATGGGCAGAGAAATTCTGATTTTCGCATGGTACACTTGAATTAGAGAAGGAATGAAGAGGAGAAGGTCTGTCACACTCGCTGTCCGGCTGATGATGATGAACATAATGAACACGAAAAGATAACGATAATGACAACCAATCTGGAGTTTGTCTATTTGGTTATTAAGAAAACAAAGAAAAATAACAAAAAAATCAATTTTTATTTATTAAAATTTGATTTTATTAAGTAAATTATGATTAATTTAGTAAAACTAATGAAATCTTACATAGACTAATGAATCATCAAATTAGAATAATTTTTATTTTTTAATCAGCTATCACAAAATGAAACACACTCTATTCTGACTAAATTTAAAATGAAATTAAAACTAAAACTAAAATTTAAAATTAAGATCCAATTGCAAAGCTGAAAACCTTAGGCAAAAATTATAAATACGCAGGTCAATAGGCCTAAAAGTAGAAAATCCAACCACATTATCACGTTGTCCATCATCATGCCTTTCTTGTAAATGCTACACTTGTCTGGAACATAACACAAAGTGGGAAACAGTTCTCAAGTTACGAGCCATTATAAGAACCCCGTGTCCAGTTTCGAATTTCAAGAGCAATTCATTGCTTTTGCTATTCTCAAAACCACAATATTTCTTCACTTGTATGTTAATCCTGTAATGATCAGGAAAAAATATACTGCAACATCTCAATGTCATGATAAGCTTCAATTCGAAACAAGAAATTATCTACATCAGATGCTCTAAAGAAAAATGTTGCAATGGGCACCTATTGAACATCCCAAATCATGCCTTTGCCTTTCCAACCTGGAGAGATTGGATCCGTTGTTGTAATTTTAAGATCTGTGGAACAACAAAAGCATCAGAAACAAGTTATGGGTAATGAGCATGCTATAATACAGATAAAATTAGCCTAATCTTGAAGACATGTATGGCATTTGTAACATATAGATTAATCTAGTTTACATGATGATGCAAAAGAAGATCCATAAAGCAGATTGCCGGACCTACTCCAGCAACATGATAACAGCATAAACACAATCAAAGCAAAGAATCATTATAACCTTACAAAGATGTAACAATAGATATAACCTCAAAACAGAAAATTTCTAGTCCCCAACCAACAGAAAACAAGAAGAGAAAATGTGAATTACCAAAAAATAGATAAAACCATAATAATGATAACCTATGGGCATGATGCTAATGGAGACGTTAACATGTGGTGCTTCAGTATAAGCGTATCAGTAACTTGAATGAACCTAACATGCAAGGGAGAAGGAAAACATTCCGCATGAAATCACCAGGAAGTTATAAGAATTTATAAGATATCAAGAAGCTATTTGGCTCTGGCAGCCTTGGATTTCCGCTTTTCAACAAATGATATTTCTTCATTTTAAATTAGATCAACTTAATCTAGTTTATAACCATAAATTAGGCAGCACTAACAAACTCAAACACCATCCTAATTCCACCACACAGAGGTGCATTACTAAGGTTATTAGAGCCAGCCCTAGGGTTCATGAACACAGGTAGAGTTCAGCCCCATGTCCAGAACATAAAGCACTCAAGAGGCTTAAACCACATATGATGTGCACAAAACCATCACAAATGGAACAGAGAATATATCCAATAAGCCAAACAAGAACTGTTGGTTCAAGTAACTAGGTTAAAAGAGCAATAGGTCCAATGGCCAGGAAGATACAATGCTACAAAGCGCTATCGGCCAAATGAGCTCAACAAGCAGACTAAGCGAACAAGTGCAGAGAATAATTAGCTATAAAGCGTGTGTCAATTCCTTTATTTAAAAGGCTAACATAATTTTGGATCAGGAGTTTACGATCTTGTCAAGAGTCAAGACAGACACAATCTCATCTCAAAATTCAACTTCAATATGCAATCAAGACAGGTTCTGATTCTGAGCATATGACATGCTCATAAACGATGCTCTATGGCGCACAAAATCAAGCAGAGGGCCTCAAAGTTGACAACTCTATACAACATGAGCTTTCAACTTTAACTTTACATTTTTAGACCATAAAAAAGGAAGAATCCAATGCTAACAACAAATTCATACATACTACAACCATTGACACAATTTGAAATATTAAGAGTAGAATAACACCTCTACGAATCCCTCTCAGTTTTCCTAAAATTTATCTCATACATAACATAAAATCCAAAAAATGGTATGATTCATAACACTTGCCAATTATAATACATGTGCTAATCTCAAGCATCATAAATAAGAGCAAACCAGGATCAGTGTTTTTATGAGAGATTTGAAGGCTTCAGGTGAATGCAAGAGGCACCATCGCAATCAAGGCCAATATTGCAATAGTAGCATGTTTAGAATTGCTATTGTAAAAAGCTATTATTGTTGACTAAATTTAATCATTTTTAAGTTTTGAGATACTTTTACCTATTCATAAAAGTACTTCGGTGACTTTCTCAAGTTAATTCAATAGCTATTTGCAAAAACTTCAAATCTGAGCTTTTTCCAAGATCAATTTTGGACTCTCAAATTCAAAATGAAAAAATAAATTATCAATCAGCAAAGAAAATTTCTTCTATTTTTTTGCCCAAAAGTAGCTAATGGCAATAGCAACGCTAAACATCCCTTATAACTGATGCGCAATTATATATTGTTTCCTAGAAACACAACTAACACACAAGTATAAAAACAGAACAAAAGGCTTAATTTGCAGGAAGAATCGTTAGATAATAGCCACTGATGTAGGCCAGACTATAATAAGACAGGAACTCAGGCAACAAGGATTGGCTCTTACTATGATGAACAATAAAATTCAGTGGTTAAATTCGTAAGTTCTCACACAACTAGATAGGTCTTAATATAATTTGGATCAGAACAAAACTTTAAATAATTTATCTAAGCTTCAGGAGGGTTTGAGTTGTTATCAGAATTCCTAGTAACTAAATCCAAACAAGAAGTAGAGAACCACACTCTGATCAGGAAGATTAAGTGAAATACTGAAGTACTGAAAAATAGAAAGTATAGCCTAAAATGAATTAATGAAAATAATAGATATGGAAAAATCAAATGATCTATTCAATGAGCATCAGCACAGGATAAAATTTAAAATCTTAATGAATATCATTACACCTTTCCTAAAAATCAAAGAATAGGCACAAGAGCAGACATTGTCAGAGCACAACTAAGAAGCTGGTGTAAATGAAGAAAACAGACCGCATCTTTCTTGCTGTTTTGCTTTTCTTCTGAGTCTTGAAGAGTTTCATCCAGTCGTTTCCTATAACGCAAAAAAACACACTTTAATTAACAAAAAATATGCAGCAGTAACACAAACTAACAATATTAAGAAGAAATGTAAACAACAGATGCCACATATGATAACTTGTGGCATAAGTGCCTAACCAATGGGAAAAGACATAAAAAGTAAGGAAAGTCACTCCTTTGTAAAACTATTTTCATTTTATCTGTTTGTATAAATTTTAATAACTGATTGTACCCAGCACCTTTCACCTCATTTACTACATTTCTTCTCATCAACCCATAAGAGCAAGCAGATGGTCAAGAAACATTCAAACTTAAAGAGAACTACTCAACCACTCACTCCGTTCATGAAATGAAATCATACAAAATTCAGATGTCATCCATATATCATGCATACAAGAAGAGAAAAGAAAAAAAAAAAAACTTTCCCATCATCAATCATTTCCAAATTCAACAGCTGGCCCAGAAAGTATTACTATCACCCTATGATTGGAAAATATATGCAAATAAAATCAAACTTAAAGAGAACTACTCAACCAGTCACTCCGTTCATGAAATGAAATCATACAAAATTCAGATGTCATCCATATATCATGCATACAAGAAGAGAAAAGAAAAAGAAAAACAGCAGTCTTTCCCATCATCAATCATTTCCAAATTCAACAACTGGCCCAGAATGTATTACTATCACCCTATGATTGGAAAATATATGCAAAATAACATCAAATTACCGAAAAGGTCAGTATAATCTGTGCAATTCACTAACAATTCCTTCCTACTAAACTGAGACCAATTATGCCACCAGTATATTTCCTCCTGTTAATGCTATCTAATGATCATATCGAATAAACTGACCACAGTTGTAAATGAAAATTTTTTTGACTGTCCAATGATCAGATAAAAAGAAACAGCGTACAATTCACCAGAAATATAATCAATTCGCTTGCGGACATTGGCATTGGCCTCAGCTAAATCTTGCTTCACAAGCACTGGACCAATCAATTTGTACACATTTGCGTCCTCCTTCAATAAATCCAGCTCCTGCAATAAACCAAACCAATCAGACACCAATAACTGTTAAATCAGACATTGAATAAAGATAAAGAAATGACCTTGAGTACGAGTTCGTTCTCGCCAAGCTGAACAGTGTATTTCTTCCTCACTTGGTGATTCTTTGCAATTTCTACATTGACATGACCAATGTTAGGGTTCTATTCTAATTTTCATGTAATTACTGCTACAAAAAAAAAGTTGCATTTCGAGGCATGCCTTTTTGGAGTTTGCTGAGATCATTTGCTTTGTTCTCCAAATCGCGCTGTAGTTCTCGAATTGCCGTCGACGACGCCATTTGCTTGTCTTTGCTGCTGCTGTTTCTGCTCCTGCCTGCCTATTTTATTTTCGATCCAATTCGATCGCTTTTTTTTATAAAAAAAAAAACTTAGGCTGGGCCTCATGCCGGGCTCGATAAGGCCACTGGGCTTGACCGAATGCTTTGAAATCGGATTGATATTTCTTTATGTCTGATGCGTATATCCTATGTATCATATACTCTCATTAAAACTCATCATTTTAGTTAAAACTCAACTTTTTATCACACGTATACTTAGACAATCTAACCACATCTGTATCGAGAATAATTTTTTTTACAACTTTCACTTGCTTAAAACTCTTTTTTTTTTCTTTTTTCTTATTTTATTAATTTTTCTCTTTATTATTGTAATTAAAATAAATTGATACAATATTTAGTTAATTTAATTTAGATTTTCTATTATTATTTAATTTAATTCTAATTTTAAAATTTTATTTTTATATAAAAATTATATAAGTTTAATTTTTAAAAATAAATGAATCTGATAATTTAAAAACTTAAGATAAACACTAAAATCAAAACAAATATACTTATAAATCAATAATAATGTATCTTTAATAAAAAATAATGAATCTAGACTAATAATAATGTACTTAAAATAAAAATAATGTACATATAATACAACATTAATGTACCTATAAAATAATAATGGTGTACTTTTAATACGAAAATAATACACATATAGTAATAACAATATACTTGAAAACAAGAAAATAATCTAAAAATACAATTCTAATGTACTTACAATATAAAGTTAATGTATCTATTTTATAATATTAATGTACCTTCATATCAAATGTTATGTATTGTGATTTCAAATTAATATACTTATCTTTCCATATTAATGTACTTAGCCCATAACATAAATATATCTAATTAATATACTTATAGCACAACACAAATGTATCTAAATGTTTAAATAATATACATGTCTTTTTATATTAATGTACCAATAACACAATATAAATATATCTAATTAATATATTTATCACACAATACGAATGTATCTAGATGTTTAAACAATATACTTTAATAAAAAACAATAAATTTAAAGTAATAACAATATTTATCATAAAAATATTGTTATAGTTATAAATTATATAATTATATATATTATATTATATTATTATATATTGTATTAATGTAATTATATATAATATATAAAAACACACAAAAAATCTCATCTGTTAAAAAACAAAACAAGAAAAAAAAAGTGCATAACTTTGCTTCTTTTTTTTTTTTACCACCTCACACGTGCCATGAAAATCAGTTATGAGACAAATAATAAAAATACAAAAAAAAAAATTTACCTTCTGGACGCCCGAACCACCAAACTTTGTGGTCTGGGGTCCACCATATAAATTGGGCCTTATGCCCATCAAGCAAATGAAGGGGAATGAAGTGAGATATGCAGGTGAGCATCTTTTTGTTCTGAAGAGTATTATTGTATAATAAAATTATTTTTATTGATAAAAAGTAAATAATTTTATTTAATTTCAATGAATTTTTTATATATTTTATTTTATATTTTACTTTTTTATAAGTATTAATTGATTTTAATTTTTTTCTTTTTTAATTTTGATAAATAAAAAATAAGATTAAAAATATTGATTAATAAAATATATGAAAACTTATAGTATATTAATTATCAATAAGAATAAAAAATTAAATTTGATTTACTAATATATATATATATATATATATAAGAGCACATATGGAGGTAAAATTTTTGAATTGACTAAAATATCTTTAATTTAAAGGTTAGTTTAGATATAAAAAATTTTATTTATTATAAGCAACTATTAAAATCTAAATAGAAAAAATATTCATCAATACATCCACCATTAGGTATATAAATTTTTATTTTATTATATGCAAGTATTAAAATCTAAATAGAAAAATAATTCATCAATACACCGATCATTAAAATCTAAACAGAAAAAAATTAATTAATACTTTATATTATAAATAGAGTAAGCATTTCCACAGTAATGAAAATAGACTGTACAACAATCAAAGTGCATGATCTTAGTATTGGGCATATTTAGATTTTTTTTTGACAACTAATTAAAAATAAATTTTAGAAATAATATATATATATATATATATATATATATATATATATATATATATATATATATATATATATATGTTAATTACTTTAAATCTCTTAATTTAATTACTTTAAATCTCTTAATGTTTGTCATATTTAACTAAGTTATCTTTCACTTTTTAATATTATACTAAATCATGTTTTACATTTATTCTATTATACTAAAAAGTTTTTCTAATGTTAAAAAGACTGTTTTTCTGTTAGTCAAAAAAATATGCTCAAAAGTGAATTTTATATTTTATTGAGTTAATTACTTTAAATCTCTAACATTTGTCATAATTAATTGAATCATCTCTTATTTTTCATTAGAGTTATTTTTTAATATTATACCAGGTCATCACTTATGTTTGTCTTGTTACATTAAAAAATCGTTTTTGGAGTTCATAATGGATAACACCAAAAGGACCTTTTAATTTAACAAAATCAAAGTAAGGAGATGAATTAGTATGATATTAACAAGTGATAAATGACTTAATTAAATATAACAAACATCAATGGACCTACACTAGCATAATTAACTCCTTATTTCTTTAAAAACAATTAAAGAATATATTAAACTATAATTTTATGAAATGATTCTTTATAATAAATAATTTAACACTTTTGAGGTGCTCTCAAAACCTATCTAAGATCAATTAGGATAATATTTAAAATTCATTTTATATTAATTGAATTAATTTGAATTTGAGTTGTTGTAGTAAGTTCTTAAAAGTGAGCTCAATATTAAAATATTTGACAGGGTAATTTGCAAGTCTATTAAATTTTTAATATTTTATTATTTTTAATATATTTATATAGATGATTGAATAAAGTCAAGTTATTATAAATTTTGAGTTAAATTGAATTTAAAATTTAAATTGTAGATTTCTTTTTAATGAACAGACAAATTAAGTTCAAAGAGTTTGAGTATTTTATTGAATTGATTAAGTGCAAAAAATGAAACTAGATCAAAGTCACACCTGAGAAATTAAGTTTGATCGAATTCAAATATAATTTTAAATTTTATAATTAAATTGAATTGAAATTTAATAACATTCAATTTGATTAAACTCTATCAAGGAATTTTTTTTTTTTATATTAAGTGTATATACTCTATCAATAAAGTAACTATAATTAACTAAATAAGTATGAATATCTTTTTTAATATAATCAATTTTATTTATAAATAAAATTAATTATTTGAATTGTGATTCAACAAATTATTTTTAGGAATGGGTATTTCTATGGCATCATAATAAATTATTTAGCAACAAAATTGAGAAAACAAAGCATATGAGCTCTTTCAAAATCAAGTGTTCCTAAAAGTCTAATACTATGTATGGATAAAGGGCAATTTAATAGTAAGAAAAGGGAACAAAAAGAATTAATTACAATTATATTTAATTATTTAATTTTTTTAGGAAGAGACAAAAATAGAAGGAGAATGATTCTCTTTTATTCCTTTCGGAGAATGTGAAATTAGTTACATGTTGATTCAAAATGTAAAAAATTTCAAGTTCTGAGAAAAAATGATAAATTATCTTTTTTTTTATGTTAAAACATAAACTTTGTCATTTTTTAAATTGATATTTTTATCTTTTAATATTTATTATTTCCTTCATCTTCTACTCATCCAAACAAAATTAATACATTTATCCTTTCTTCACTTAAATGACTAGTTATTATTCTCTCTTCAACTCTCTTTCATTTCCTTTAAAATACCTTTTCATTCTTCCCCACTACATTAGCATGAATAGTGTAAGGGTTTCCCATGAACAAAACTCAACAAACATAATTAAATCATCGATTATTTACAAAACTACTAACATAGTCTTTCAAAATCACATCTCCCTGAAAACAGTTTTTACTCGATAACTGAGGCTCTCGTGATTTTTTTTTTTAAATATAGCGCTTTCCTGAATCACCTTAAGAAATATATGATTTATCAACGAAAAGTTTCATCGGCAAAGGCACCTATTCCATTAGTAATCTACGTTTACTGACAGAATATCGACTATCAACATTTGTTGCCAAAGTGTTGGTCGATAACAAGACACTGACATAAAATCCAATATGTCGACAAACTTAACGATGAATATTCGACGAAATATCGATCATCATTTAAGTATAAAAATTTGACTGAATTACCAAAGACATATTTTGTCAGCAAGTCTGCCGATAGATCAATCGATAATTTATTAATAACAAGTTAGTGAATTAAACTCGTGTATTATATTTTTTAAAAAATATCGTCAGTATTTATTTTATTTTTTTATCTATTTGTTGGTAATCCATTGGTAACTTTGAAAGATTCTTTTGAAATATTATAATATTAATATTTTTATATTAATTTCATACTATTTTATGATATTAATATTTATAATATTCATTATATTAATATTGATATTTTTAATATTAATTTGATACTATTAATATTTTACACTATTTTATGATATTAATATTTATAATATTTATTATAATAATATTAATATTTTTTATATTAATGTTATAATATTTATTATATTAATTTTATAATTTTATAAAAGTATTAAAAATGCGTGCATATATATATATATATATATATATATATATATACACACACACGCGTGTCAATGTTTGACATAAATAGAACTATAAAACTAATTAGTTCCTGCTTCATTTGGATCAATAAAAAATTTTTCAGTGATATCGGAGGTATCGGGATTTGATGCAAGAGGAGCAACAACAACAACAGTAGTCAATGACTGAGGAGGAGGAAGGAAGGGTGGCATAAGCATCTGCAAATGAGAGAGAAGAGGCATCTCAGTCTACTAGAACACAGTGTGCAACCAATCTCCTATAGCTCGCATTCGTGAATCGACAAAGTGGACATTAGTATGATAGAATGTGATCCTCTGATCTACTCACCTCTCAACCTCTTGTTGTAAGTCATTGGCAAAAGGCAAGAAGGTGGAGTTAAAGAAAAGTTGGCACCTGAGGACTCGTTATGGAAATGAAGGGCTTGATCACCTATACCATAAATTTGACTATTCACCCAACCTCGCCCCCCCCCAACTGCTCGTAAGAAAACCTAGCTCTTATCAACCTTATGAGGCTCATCGAATCCTAGAGGTGGTCACGATAGCTACTCATGATGTCCTAAAATACTATCCTACTTTTTGTAAAGTATGAGATTTATAAATATTAATCAATGAAAAATAAAATAAAATATAAAAAAAGTAAATTATGACTTATGTTAACCGCTCTATGCATTAATAAAAGTCTTTATGTCATGTTGTGTCGTGTGTGAATACACAAAGATATCAATGAGATGAACCTCTCGTCTTAGTTGTCGAGCTTGTTACGAAGGTAATGATAAGAAGAAATTAAAATTAAAAACTTAAATGAAAAAAATTAAAAAGTAATTCATAAATGTGAATTATTTTCTTACTAATTTTCTGACATGCTCAAAATAGGGATAAACTCCCTTGTGTGCCTAATGAACCTGAGTCATGACCTCATTTCTCAGTCTGTTTGTGCAGGCTGGCTTGGCGAGACATATCTCGAGCATGTAAAAAACTCTATTAAGTCTGCTAGTTGTCCCAAAGTCTCATAAGGTACCTAAATCTCCTTGCCCTTATGTTTCAAATCGTGAAGTATATCATCGTACCTCAAAGCAATCTTCTTAAAAAAGGTAGTTAGGACAAAGACATTGATCGACTGGTCCTATTGAAATTGCTTTTATACCAACAATAAACGAAAAAAAATTAGTAAATAAATAAAACTTATTTTTTAAATATTTAAATTAGAATTATAAATGTGACTCACCTTGAACGCCTCCCAGTAGAAGGTCTTCATAAACTGTAGGACCTTTTTTTAGGTGTAGCTATCATGATGAATCTTTTACTTAAAGATCTTTCAACACGCACAAGAGCATCTATCAGACGAATACAAACTCAACAAAACTGAAAATAAAAAGTAGTTAATGTTATAATTAATAAAATATAAATAATAAAATAGATAGAAAAATATAAAAAAATAATTATTACATACCTCCCGTACTACACATAAGTGTGAGATCGTAGCTCATGCATAAGAACTGTACACACCTCATCCTAATCTGTCGACATCAATGGCATAAATGGAGCTGAAGGAGGATACTAAGTTGGAGATGGAGGATAAAGCTAAAAAAGTCGAACCTATAAGCGAAGCTGACGTCAAGGGAAGTTTAGGCATTAAAGCCGATGTGTTGGATCGAAGCTGATGTGTTGGATGGTGGAAGTGGTAGTATAGGCGGCTTGCGATCACAGGTACCACCTCTGCTTGTCATATCGCTTAAAGGACGATGCACCTGAATCACTATGTATACAACGTGTCATTTGAATGTATATATAAAATTATATATCCAACATAATATACACACAATAAAATTTATATTCAAATTTGTGAATTAACATACTTAAAAATGAAATATACTAAATTTTTTTACTTGTTCAAAATCATTATACTCTATATCACCTTCAAATATGATATCTTCTAATGATTTAGATTATGATTGTGGCTCTATTTCATCATCAAACTTTTGTCTTCATCATTTAATTTGATGACCAACGCTCCTGGATCATTTAAAATTTCTGGTGCCTTGTTCTTTGTAATTTCTATAAGAAACAAATTTTGTTCCACATCCTTTTTGAAATAGAGATTTAGATGATGTCTTAATAATAGATTCGTCCTATATAATGATTTTTTATTTTGAATACTGCCCACCAATCAATTTTATCCCATTGCAAATTGGGATAAGGAAGATAATTTACTTGATAACCTTGCATTGCCAATATAAAAGGTTTATATTTGTTAAACTTGCACTTGTGGTTGATTTCAACAATATTGTAATTTTCATGCACTTTTATTCCAATATTAGGCATTAGATCAAACTATTCACATTTAAATAAAACAGTTCTTTGTAGGATACTTCAACTATAGTACCTCGATTAATCGATCATAACAGTCATATGCTTTTTCACTATTGTTCAAACCCTTAATATTTACTCCACTATTGATTGATGCTCTATTGAAACCATATATTTAAGTGTGAAACTTGTAACCATTTACAAAGTAAACAAGATACATAGTCACATCGCGTAATGGACCTTTGGCAAGATTTATAATAAATTGATTTGCGATTCCATTTGTTAGATCATTTGCCTAAAAAAATAAAATAACTCATTGTCTACATTAGTTATATAATAATTACTCTTATAAAATTTACGATTGTATTATTAGATAGGGTATACTCATATATGACTTGAATTAATATCAAAATTGTCTTCAACTTTTATCAATATCATCAGCGGACATATTGAAAAAAGTGTGTTTTAACATGTCAATGTATAAGTTTCATAAAATTTACACAACATAATTTAAGTATTTTAATATTTGTATATCATTTTCAGAAATACAAAATAAAGAGTTGAAATAGAATTATAACTTACTAGACCTATTTATTTACTTCACGACAGTTTAGAAAAATATATGTTTGACCTACGTGATATTCTTCGTTTGTCAATATTTTGCTTTTAGTTTTACCAAATGGTTTACCTGGATGAATGAATATTGACAAATTCCTTGGAATAGTAGATATTTCAGAGTTTCCACCATCATCATTTCAAGATACTTTTTTGTGCCTTTTGTACACATGTAGTTTAAAATAATATGAGCAACATGATGATGCTTCTTCAACTAAGTATGTATTGCATATAAAACCTTCAACCTGAGCTTTATTCTTCATATTATTTTTAAAATGTCAAGGAAATCTCCAACATACAATTTTTGAATAAATTAAAAATGAATAGATTGAAATTAAAATGACATATACAATGAAAATGTTTGCATTTAATGTACCTCTCAAAAGGATACATTCATCTATATTACACAGGTCCTGTTTGCTTTGCTTCACATGTCAAGTGTATAACTAGATGTTCCATTGAATAAAAAAAACTTAGAGGAAAAATACATTTCAACTTAGACAAAATCAAATGAATGTCAACTTCTAAATGTGTCATATCTTCCTACCTAATTTGTGGAGCAACGAGTTCTTTAAAAAACAAACCCATCAGTGCATAATTCAAGCTGAATATTTAGGATTTCTAATGCAAACTGTAGACTCATTTTCTTAAAATACTTCTATGCATGAGAATTTGAACAATATTCCATCACATCTTCATCTTATTCATGCTCAGCATGTCATCTCATATACTTGACAGTTGCTTCAAAAACATATAACCTTTGCAGTCTCAACATCAAAGGAAAGTAATACATCTTCTTGTATGAAACTTCTTTTTTAGATGTACTTCTTTTTTGGATGTACCTGATCCTCGAGGCATGCACTTATATCTGGAAAAAGCGCATAACATGCACGTCTTCAAGTCATTGTCATCACCCTAATATAACATGCAATTATTCTTATAGCAGTAAATCTTTTAAACTAGAAGACCTAAACCTTGCATCAATTTCTTAGTACTATAAAAACTATCAACCATCATATGATCCTCAACAACAACTCATTGTATCACTGTATAGTATCATTGTAACACCTTTTAGATAAATGATACTTCAATTTGATATTCATCAATCATGCCACTGAAAATAACTTAGAATGTTTTTTTGCAACTAGCCATAATTTCTCATTAGCTGCATCAAACATATTATACATCTTCTGAGATGTCAAATTTGGGGTTTTACTCATTCCAGTCCAATCAAATTTTGGCCTAACTACATCCATTACCATATTATGGTATGCAGTAGATTCTGATTTATTTGGACATATATTTTCATTTAGAAGTTCAGGTTCATTTATAGCTGATGTTCTAGAACCATGCACTTCACCATGTAAATATCATTCATAGTATCCAACAATAAAACTCGTTTGCATAATATGCAACATTATTGTATTGGGGTCCAAATAACTGTGATTCTAACACTTCTAATGACTACACAAATTTCTAATTTTAATTTCATCCATAAATTAAGGTTAAGACGTCACAAATTGAATGAAATGAGTCACACCTTTCAAGAATTTTGGATGTAATTAACCATTCTTCAACCTATAATACATCTAATTCCTATTTGATCTCATTATAAAGTTCTAAAATTTTAGTGTAACAATGCAATTATATACATCTAATATTTTTCAGTTTAATATTTTCTATGCTATTTTTCAATTTTTTTATATCTAATATAATCTCTTTATAGCTCATTGCCTATGAGGTAAAAACCTAACTCATTTAGAAATTCATTATCATATACTAATTTATTGTAACAATATAGTTTACATAGCTGAAATTTCGGCAGCAACTCACTACAATTTTCCTAGTGCATGGAAATGATAAATGTTTTCCAACGTTTATCTTTATGCACAAAGAGAACTTGTTAGAAGATATACAATCGAATTGACCAACAACATATATAGTAAATTATATTATATACAACAAGTTATATTAACAATAAAATTTCCAAAATTGTCCACTTTGAACAATTTTACATGATTTTCATCATTAAATGAGAATTTGATCAAACAGATATCGAAAGTTATATCTATATGTTCTTCTATGAATTTTATAAGAAATTCAATCTAATTTCCTATAAGTTACATATTATTTTGGTATCTCCTTTTCATAAAAATAAAAATAAAAATAAAAATAAAATAAATATAAAGTCCAAACATATAATATTCAAAAATAGAACAACCGAGTTTTAGAATTTTAGTTTTTGCCTAACAACGTTAATTTTTTAAAAAACTTTTACATCTATTCTATTTTTATATAACTTTATTATTGTATATTAGCTTTGAAATCTTATTAAAATTTTAGGGATATTATTAATTTTTTGAAAATCATTGAAATTTTATGATATTTTATTGAATATTATTAATGGTTTAAACTTTGAACTAATATTATTAATGGTTTAAACTTTGAACTTTTATGAAAATTTTCAAATATATTATTAATTTTATGTTATTGCATGAGATTCATAATTAACTTGTAATTGTTAAGGAATATTACTTATAATTTACACACTTTTTGCATTATTAGTGGTCAATTTAGGATAATACAAATTTCTATATTTTCTTATTTTAAAAATTTTAAGGATATTTAATGCAATTAAGATTTTGACTCTTTTATGACATCCATAATGTACTTTAAATTTTATGGAATGTTTTTTTATAATTTATAATTTTTATAACTTCTAAATTTTTTATTTTTTTATAATTTATAAATTTTTCTTTTTTTGGGCAAACTTAGGATCAATAAATTTTTTAGATATTTTTTTATTTTTTATTTTAAGACCCTTTAAGTAATTAAATTTTTCAATAATTTTTTATGGCATTTGTAATCAATTTTTAATTGGTAGAGAATGTTTGCTATAATTTAGAATATTATTAAATATTGTAGAATATTTTGGAATATTACAATATGAAGAATGATTTTTTTTTATATATGTTATGTCATTAGTTATATTATTAATTTTTTGTATTTTAATTCAATATAATTTTTGATAATTAACATTTTTAAATAATTATATTTTAAAATTTAAAGCAATTTAAGTAACTTATATTTTTTTATATTTATTGAGTATTTTATTTAATATTATTGGCTTATTATTGTATAATTTTAATTAAAATTTATTATATATAAACATTTTTTAACATACCAGTTATTGAACGAAAAGAATAAACTGAATTTGGAAGATAAATAATCAAAATTGAGTTTATAAATTTACTCAGTTGAATGGATAGAGTTTTGATCACAATTGATACATAAACTGAATTTATAATATTTGAAATACGAAGATTAAACGCAGTCGTAGACAAATGAAGTTAATACACGACAAATTTGTCTTACGCTTAATGATTATGTATATCATCTTTAAAATCTTTTCCATTTCCTCTCCCTTTGTATCCTCATAAAAAATAATAATAATAATAAAAAAAAGGTAAATGAACTCACGAGGCATGGGACACTGTGGAAGCGTCATCATTCTCAAAACACCGAATGAATATTCTGCTTTTTTTTTTGCTACATTTTGTTTGGACTCTTTATTCCACTAATTTGGTATTCTATGAATTTCTTCTCTCTCTCTCTTTTAAAAGCACACCTAATGATATTGAAATAAATCATAGTAACTTAAATCTCAATCAGCACTTAACCAAAAGAAATTATTCTCTATCATGCTCTATCATGTGTTATGTTAACTTTTTAAACAAAAATTTGTCTTCTGTGGGTCTTACATACCAATTTAATAATATAATAATACACAAATAATTGCTCATAACTATTTAATAAAATTAGTATTATATTATTTTTTAAAATGTAAAAACACTCATACCTTCTATTAATGTAAATGTATGCATCCTATTAGTTGAGTATATAAATCGGATGTATATCAATTCTTCTCAAATTTTTATTTAGTAAAATTTAAATTTTATTTTTCTATGACACTAGTTTTGTTGGTTTAAGATATTCCATTATTTCAACTTTTATATGAGATTGAGAACTTCTAACATGAAAATAAACGTTAAAAAGATATTAATAAACCACTTGCTTTATTGGTATATATAATTATTTTTAAAATTATGAGATATTGTGTTTAAATATTAATCATATTTAAATTAATAAAAATAAAAAACACTACTTTTTCTACAAGAAAAATAACATTGATCCTTAAATTAATTACAACATAGCTCAAAAATACATTAAACCAGATTTTTTAAGAAAAAAGAAAGAGAAGTATTTGAAAAAAAGAAAAAGAAAAAGAAGTTTAAATCATTGGTGGGAAGATAAGAGTCCTTTGCCTTGTTGAAAGATGTCAAACTAATGGGATTACAAAGTATAAATTATTTTTTTTATAGTATAAATAAAGTAACAGCAACTTAAGATTTTTTTATTTTTGATTTAATTTTTTGTTAAAAAGGTGCAAAGATTAGAATTAAAAAAAAAAAAAAAAAGACAATAAAGCTGGAATCTCGGATAAAAAGGACACAGCCCCTGCCTCCTCCGCGGCCTCTTTACACACAAAGATTGTCCATACATACTCTCACATTCTTGCTATAGTGAGAAAAAAAGAGAGAAATTAGTTGGCCAAGAAGAACTTCTTAGGATGGTCCAAAGCTCAACAAGAAGAAGCAAATGGTTTGCTTCTTCTATCATTCTCTTCGCTCTGTTTGCTACTGCTACACTAGGAGACGATGGTACGTTTCTTCCTACTGCTTCTTTACTTGCCCATTTCCTACTTATATAACTCATTTCAGTGCCTAATTAGAAGATGCATTTTCCTCCTTTCCCCTTTTCTCATTTATATGCTATGTGGGTCTTCGCCATTTCTGTGATCTGATATACCCTACTTACTCGCTCTTGAGTTCTAAAGTGGGTTTATAGTTTATCTGTTGTGGCTCAAGAACACAAATTTTGGTCGGCGGGAGATGGGATTTCTTGAATTTATGGACTATACTTAAAAGATTATTGTTTCTGTGTAGAATTTCTTTTGTTATTTAAGTTCTAATTGAGGTTGGAACTAGTAATTTCTCAGTCCTGAACATGACTTCAGTAAGCAAGTGAAATGGGACTTAATTGATTTGGAACTGCTCTCGAAGTGCGGTTATGCCAGGAATGGTCTTTATCTGGCAATTGATAGCATAAAAGACTGGAATGAATATAGAAGTTAGACGATAGAGTAAATGCATTCTATTCCATATCTACAAGCTATAAATTCTAGTAAATCATTCAAGCTTCAGTATTTTCTGGAACTGCCAATTAATTATTTCTTGTGATAAGCTTTGCTTCTTTCCCTGTAAGAGGAAGGATTTGCGCTGTGTAAGCTACACTAGAACCCCAACTATCTCCATAGACCCTTCTTCACAAAAAAAAAAAAATTTGTATAGACCCCACCATGTTACTTAAAGAAAAGAGGCCTAATTGTAAGCTAGATTAGATCCATTCATTGGCTCAGTACTTCTCTAATCTTGGTTTGTTATGATTATGGTCTTCAAGCCCACAAGACTATAGGCTTCTCCATCAACGAAGTTTTCTGCAAGACCTTTTCATGCCCTTACATCAGCTACCAATCCTTCTATTCTTTTTTTTGTGTGTGTGTGTGTGTGTAGGACGAGAGTAAAAAAATATAGATAGCGAACATCTAATCATATTTACACAATATATTTTAAATATTAAATTATAAAATATCATAATAAAATAAAATTTATATAAATAATTTTTTAATTAATTAATTAATTATTTACTATATGATTTCAGTTCATACTCTTCAACCTTTATCAAACCATATGTATGAATCTATTAAAAAATGAAAAAGAAAAAGAAAAACCATATGTACTGCTAGTTTAACCTGGTGGTTTGTCCTGTCTTTTTTTTTTTTGCTCTCATTTCACTGGAACCATATTTTTGGGGTGAGATACAGGAGATGAATTGTAAATAAAAGTAAAATTAAGATCCTACCTACCTTGTTTTTTTTTTTTACCACATTATATTGTAATTAAGTGGATAATAAAGGCGAAAATGAAAGCCCGTTCCCGCCAAATATTAGGTATTGTGTACTAAACTTAGCAGAATGACATATGGTACTTTCCGTAAAGTCATATGGGTATTTCCACTACAAAAAAAAGTCAAATGGGTACTCTTTTTTATTACTTTTCTTTATTAAATTAATAATTAAAGTAGCACCCACAGGGTACTAAGTATATATTTCGATTTGATTTTGATTTTAAATTGGAATCTCCATATCGCTAGTTGTAACTGATAAAATAATAATGGTCAAAGTATAAAGATTAAAGGGTTTGAAAAGATGGGCCAAAGCGGTGCGGTAGGCCCGATGAGCTAAACGCGGCATCTGCTCCAAATTGCATTATCGAGTGTTCACGTCGCATTGGGATTCCTAAAAGCAAAAACTAATGTTAAAATGATAACAAAACAAAATATTGTTTGGCAATGTATTAAGAGGGTGCCTTTCGTATGGATTGATGTATTCTCAGTTCTCATCCTCGCCTGCTGTTTGTTTCGTTCTATCTTGGTCCTTCTTCTTCGTCTTGCATTCTGAGGTTCATGAGCAGATAAGGCTATCTCTTGATCTTCCCTCATTTTTTTTCTTTGTTTGATGTTATTATTTCCCTATTTTGATAAATGGCCAGGCTAGCTAATCGAGGCGTCTATCACCATTTCATGTCTAATATCAATATCACTATCACAATCACATGGAAATCATAATAAGACACATCTTGCCTTAGTGATTAATCACCACTAAAATTCTCCTAAATTAGGTCGACCCTATGTGGAGACCCATTTTTAATATTTTCTAGAGAGATTTAAATTTTGAGTAACACATAAATTAACTTGAAAATACACTAAAAAGGACTCTAATGCAATTTTTTAGACGTTTATTTTTCATTATCATTATGCTTTTTTATTTTAATTTTTTTTAAGAAGTAAATACTAAAAAACAGTTTTAAAAATATAATTTTTTTGGGTCAAAGATTACTTTTAAAAATAATAAAAAATAAAATCATAATTTTAATTTTTAAATTTCATTTTATTTTTAAAAAAAAAGCAAATTTGGAGCAATATCAAATGTACCTTTAATTATTGGGTAGCCGCGTCGTCACGCAATTGGACCTGCACTAGTGCATACTGTTGTTAGGTATGCAAGTTGGGCAGCATTAGTGTCTGATACCAGAAGAGTGAAGTGATGATCTTCTGGCACGGTGGGCCAATGGATTCAATTTCTTTACCATAGAGAAATATCTTTGACAGTGAAACATATCGCACCACTTTTTTTTTTTTTTGCCCATATCCAAATAATTTCCATGATGTTATAGTGACATGGTAACCATTATTTGTTACTGACCTAATAGTCATGTGCATTCTTGCAATCTAATTGGCCAGTGAGCTTGGTGGATTGCAGGATTAGTAGGAAACGGAGATTTTGAAACGCCGCCAGCAAATGGATTCCCGAGCGAGGACATAACAGATGGGCCTAGGGAAATCCCGAGTTGGAAAGTAACGGGCACGGTGGAGCTGGTCTCCTCCGGCCAAAAACAGGGTGGAATGATCCTAATCGTGCCTGGGGGTAGACACGCAGTCAGATTGGGCAACGACGCAGAGATCAGCCAAGAATTGACGGTGGAGAAAGGGTCTATTTACTCGGTCACGTTCAGTGCGGCTCGCACATGCGCGCAACTAGAGTCTCTAAACGTGTCAGTGCTACCGGCGTCTGCATCACAGACGATAGACTTGCAGACTTTGTATAATGTGCAAGGATGGGACCCATACGCGTGGTCATTTGAGGCACAAGAGGATAAAGTAACATTAGTTTTTAGAAATCCTGGCATGGAGGATGACCCCACTTGTGGGCCCATCATTGATGACATTGCGATCAAGAAGATTTTTGCCCCTGATAAACCCAAAGGTAAAAAGAGTGGGCCCCAAAAAATAATGCTGTTGCTTTTTTTTTTGTTGACTTTTGGATCAGGAACATTTGGCATCCAATGTTCGGAAAAAATTTCTTTCGGTAGTCTCTGATTTGTCAAACGCAATTCGCTTTTTTCCTTCAGATAATGCAGTACTGAACGGTGACTTGGAGGAAGGTCCGTGGATGTTTAAAAACGTTTCGTTAGGAGTTCTACTGCCAACCAACCTTGATGAGGAAAATACGCCGTTGCCCGGTTGGATAGTGGAGTCAAACCGGGCTATTCGCTACATTGACTCCTACCATTATGCGGTCCCCCAAGGGAAGCGTGCAATTGAATTATTGTCGGGCAAGGAAGGAATTATTTCCCAAATGGTTGAAACGACACCCGATAAGGCATACGCATTGTCTTTTTCTTTGGGCCATGCTGATGACAAATGCAAGCAACCTCTAGCAATTATGGCCTTTGCTGGGGATCAGGCCCAAAACGTCCATTATACACCTGATTCTAACTCCACCTTCCAAATTGCCAATCTGAACTTCACTGCTAAGGCAGACAGGACCCGGATTGCATTCTACAGCGTTTATTATAATACCAGGACTGATGATATGAGCTCCTTATGTGGGCCTGTGGTCGATGATGTCCGGGTTTGGTTTTCGGGAGCTAGCAGGTTTGGGTTCGGTGGGCTAAGATTAGGGCTTGGGCTTGGGCTTTTTGTGTTTGTTTTGCTTTTGGTTTAGGCGGTACAAAGTCATAAATATGGTGTTTTTGTGTTTGTTCTTATAGTATGGTAATAGGGTATTGGGAGTTTTTGGCAAGTTGAAATTCCCAACGTCTGTGGTATCTTGTGAACTTGTTAGGAGTTATTTACCATTAGAAATGAGAATGTTCTGCTTTCCTTTTTTATTACCTTACTTTATGCTAAAGTGACTAGACTCATGCAGAAGCAAGAAAAGGTCTCTCTTTCCAATCTCAAATACTTACGACATCTTATATGACGCGTGGCTTATAACTTCGTATTTACTATGAGCATAATAATTATAATAATTTTATATGGATAGTTCTTAATAATTTTTTACTTTTTATGCGCAACTTAATTGCTACACTTTGGTTCTGTTGGAAAAAAAAAAATGCCACACTTCGGTATAGGTAAATATTTTCCATATGCTTATCAAGAGTTTCTTCATAGAGAACCTCAAGTTTTTAGTGAGGTATGGATTGGCTTAATCCCCCCCATATGAGGGGATGCCTTTCCGGAAACAATAAAAATGTTGTAATCATAAAATCAGACACAGTAAGATGATAATTAATGAAGCCATCTAAATTAAGGCCGATCCAACAGGTATAAAGACCCTAGGAAAAAGAACATTTTAGACCTTTCTTTATTAAAAATTTTAAAATAAATTAGACTATAATTTTTTACATTGAATGCTTTAAATTAGGCAAGAGAAAAAATATAAATCTTCTTAAAATGATTTCATTTTAAATTTTTTTAAAAAAATTTGGATGCCTTATGCACCCGCCTTAATGGCCTAGGGCCAGGACTGACCTAAACATGTCATGCAAAAGGGACATAGAGCAATTGCAACATTTAAGTTTATTTTGTATAAATTACTTAATATTTTTTTGTATATATTGAGTACGAACACGTCCTTTTGACTTGCATAATGCGCCATTGATAAAAGTCACTTTTTCATGGAGAAATTTTAATATAATCTCAATTCACCTCATAAATTAATAGATTAATTAATGAGATGATTTATAAATTAATTAATGGGATCAAATTATGTATATATTTTTTTAAAAAAAATGAATAATTATCATTAATTTAATATATGAATAATTTATAATATTCGTGGTGTTACTGAAGCATTTAATTTTGTAGTCTTATATTAAAAGGAATCCATCGGTCATAGGAGAAACGGTGCTTTGATTTTGCTATGCGTCGTCGTTTAAACGAACGCCAACGAGCACTCAGTCCTTCTCCCAAGCGTCGAAATTTCCCTATAAAATGCTTTATGGGCGAAACGACTTGAGAGCAGGAGAAGAAAGGGCGGGAGGGATCATTACATTTGCCAATAAAACACCTCCGTTTCTTCTTCCTCTTACTTCTCCGATGGAAGCTGAGGTGGGGCCCCCCGCGGTGGCGGCGTCTCCGCCTCATGATTCTGATTTCACCCCCATTGGATCTCCCGATGACACCTTGCCAGAGGTTCACGCTCTTCTGTTCGATGAGGATCACGAGCATGAACACGATGACGATGTGGCCGAGCACGATCACGACCAAGATCAGCCGTCTGGGCCCAGGGATAAAACCGAGGCCCTCAAGCGCATGATCATTAAACAGGCAAGCCCTAAGTCCTATACTTTTGTAATTCCTGTTTATTGCAATTATTGATTTGGATTTCGTGTTGAATTAGTTAGTTTCGAGTGATCTAGAAACTTTGTATTGCTTTCGAAATCGCATTTCCATTTGAGCGGGAATATTATTGTTAGTAATCTAGATATTGAAATTGATTAGCTTTCACTGACCCAGAAATTAGGTACCCCGTTTGGTTGCTCAGATTAGAGAAATGCATCGTTAGGTTTTGCTATTCTGCTTCGAACTTGTTGAAAGATTGTTTTCCTTTGAAAACGAAATAATTGGTTCATGAATAATAAGTTAACAGGTTAAATAGGAAGTTCATCAATGCTTTTGTGTATGACTCACGGTTTACCTTGTGTGGAGGGGATATCTCTGAAGTCAACATGTACAGGCTGTAGGGAATCTTGCTTGTTATATTGAATTTCGCTGATCATTTTGCAGGTTGAATACTACTTCAGTGATGAAAATTTGCCGACTGACAAGCATATGATTGGTTTGATTAAGAAGAACAAGGAAGGGTTTGGTAAGTTTCTTATCTCTCTTCCTATCCCTTTTCCCTATCTCTCCATTGTTGAATTTGCATATGAAATGTGTTTAAAGTTTTAATGCTTGTATATGTTTGTGCATTAATGCGAGATATTGTTGTTTGCATTGATGCGAGTAAGGCAATGGTTTCCGTTAATGAAAAGCGTCCTACTGATTGCATCCTCATGGATGTTTGACTAATAATTAGATGGAGATTCTAATAACAAAATCCAGTTGATAAAGCAATTTATAGCATCATTTCTTTCTTTTTTTTCCTGGATCTCATCTTGATAGTTTCCCTTTCCATTCTACTTTCAGGTAACCAGGCAAATGAACATCAAATAACTTTAGATTTAGAATTTAGTGGCTTCAGAGCTGTAGTATGTAGTATTGCATTTAATTTTCTTCACTCTTGGGGAGAGATTGTGGGAAATGAGATTTGTGGCTTACTAGCCAATAGATGATTTGATATATCTGCCTTTGTTAGAGGAAAACTTCTATGTTGCCCAATCTGCGTAGGTAGGATAAAAGTTTTGTTTTCAGGCTGTGAAACTAACTTACCAAAAGTATCTATACCAATGTCAAAGTTGTATCTTGGTTATTAATAATATAATGATTTAATTAGTTAGTGGTTTGAAGAATTTTTTTTTCTTAGCATTTTTACTTAAGAAACTGCAATTTGGATTCTCCTCATGTGTTAAGCCCTCCAAGGGGTGTTGTCTTTTGCCCCTATCATAGTATTCATCTGTGTGGAAAACTTGCAGAGAGGTCGTACCTGCTGATTTTACTGCTTTTGTTTGTTTCTTTTTCCTTTTTTTTTTTTTTTTTGCTTTTAAAATAATTCAATTATAGCATATAACAAATTTGGTTACCATTGGGAAGTCAAGAATAGAGATATTGAAGATGATGAATTATGACAGGTACTTCTGACAGGTTGCTTGCCCTGGATGTTTTCCTGGTGCAGCTATTCTGAGTTGTGCCGAACTTCTGGGATCACTTTGAATGACTTTGCAGCCATCTCATGTCTGATTCATTCTCTATTCATAAATATATCTTCATTGTTTTAGCGTTCCAAGTACCTAAATGTTATAATGGATCATTAGTGAAATTGTTTTGTTATTAACATATTACATTAGATGAATTACATTAGATGAACTTATTAATAATTTTGATCTATGTTGTTGAGAACCTTTCTTTTCTATGTGAGGATGAATTTTTTGTTTTTCCTCTTTTGCACTTTCTTATTACGATGTTCTCTTTTCAAAGTGGTCTTTCTCTGATCTCTTTACATGTCTGTTGTTGCCAGTTTTATGAATTCATGTTAGGTATGTTCTTGCAGTTCCCATCACAATTATTGCTTCATTCAGGAAAATGAAGAAGCTCACTCGAGATCATTCGATTATTGTTGCTGCACTGAGGGAGTCTTCCATTCTGGTAATTAACTTTGTCGTCTCCCTTTTATGATGATCTCATGAGAACTGGAGTTATTTCATGGGTGCTATGTTTTCACTTGAGAGGGCTAGGTCCTTGACTCCATTGATACCCTTCTTTATAAATCTACAGGTTGTGAGCTCAGATGGAAAGAAGGTGAAACGCCTTCATCCTTTTCCACTTGTAGAGTTTAAGGATCCAAAGGTATTTTATTGAAGGAGCTTAATATTTTTACCCCATATTTTGGATATGATATCTAGTAGAAATTTTAGAACATCTATTTGTGGACCCTAGTTATGCACTGTTCTGGTTGAGAATCTTCCAGAGGATCACTCTGTAGAGAACATCCGGCAAATATTTGTTGAAGCTGGAAAGTATGCTCTTTATTCCATTCTTCTTGTTGTTCTTCTCTCTTTAAATCCTTCTCTCTCTTTTTGTTAGTTTTCATTGTGCTAAATCTATAAAATTTCAGGATAAAGAATATCTCTGTTCGTGATCCACATGCTATGGAACAGTCCAGAAAAGGAAGCAAAGCAGACATTCTTATCAGTAGCAAGGTTTGAAACTCTCTACAAGTTATATAAGGACATGCATGCTATCTTTTATAATCTGAGATTTGTTACGATGATTGTTTTATAAGGCAATTTTTTTTTGTAAAATTTTAGCTGAAACAACAGAAACTGGATTAATTGAGATCCATTGTTTTGGTATTTTGGTCTTAAATGCAATGATAATCACGCTTGTGTTTGAGCATGGGATGAGCTTGTAGATAAATTACTCTCATGGAATTATATACTGGTAGACACAACAGCTTAGATTTTTGCTTTTTCGGATCTGGACGTGTTTGGGATTTGTTGGATCTTGATTTCTGAAACCTTTTTTAGGTTGAGGGCTTATTACTCATAAGGAAGCATAGCACAACATTTCGTTAATTGTTATTCCAGATTTCATATTTCTTTTTGTAGTTGCATGCTCTCGTGGAGTATGACACTGTTGAGGCTGCGGAGAAAGCTGTGAGTATGAACTGTTGCAAGAAAACTTAGTGTGTGGTTAATGTAGCTGATTCTTAAAGTTGACATTTTTCTGGTAACTGGATCAGGTGGCTACATTAAATAATGAACAAGACTGGAGAAATGGCTTGCGGGTCAAGCTTCTTAATCGCATTGTGAGATCATGTTCAATCTTCTGCACTATTAACAGTATCTTGTACACTATTGACAGTATCTGGTATTAATTTTAATTATCTTGCAATAGGGCAAGTATGGACAAAGAAAACCAGTCTGGAGAGAATCTGATGCTGAAAAGAACAGTACAAGACGTGCATCTAATCAAATGGGGGATGAGGAGAATCATCACTCAAGTGAGCACCGTGACTATACACCTGATGAAGAGGTAACTGTTGCTAGCCTTCTTTTTTTATTTTGAGGAATTGTTCTCACGTCACTCTATGCGAGCTTATAAGCTTTCGATTTACTGTAACTTGTAATAACAATTTGTAGTCGAACGTGTTAGAAAATTTTTATGTGGAAAAGCATATAATAACTTTGTCATGTTTTAAGTGCCCCTATTACACATGAAAGTTACTATAAATGCGACTATCTGTTTTGCAAATTAAAAGTTGTCCATCTATCTCATTTCAGGACGGGGAACATTTATCTAACGAGAAAAATGGGCCGAGAGTTCGCAGTCGAGGACAATCCAGGAGGAATAAACATTGTGCCACTAATGGGCTGGGTATTTCTTATCCAGCCATCTCCTTTTGTTTTGATATTTTCCCTATTAAAAGTGCATGTTTAATATTGTTATGTTTTTGTGTTTTCTTCATCAGGTCATGGAACTAAGTCTTCTGCACATGTCGTTGAAACCTCAAAGCCACCTCCTGGGCCTAAAATGCCTGACGGAACCAGAGGATTTACAATGGGACGAGGACGACCTCCTGCATCTAATCAAAATTAGCAAATGATGCACATGTAATATCTTATGTCTATAGTGATGTGGGAAATGGTTTAAAGTTGTGTATCTGGTTTTCTATATAGCAGTGGAAGATGGAAGTGGGTGTTTGTGCTACTGGATTGTATTAACTGTATGGGTGTCTGGTTTGCATTCGTACTCCAATTCAGAGGTACTGGCACTTACATATTTTGTAATTTATTGCTAGATTTGTGTGAAAATGCCTTTATATCGGATTCAACCATGAGACCATGCACATCAATCACCAGTGTGTAATATGAGCCATAGTTGGGGCTGTTTAGTTACAGAACATAAGGCCAGTTGTTTAGAAAAAAAGGTTTCAAGAAAATTATGGAGCCGAATTGTGTTCAAGTGTAAATAATTGTGCAAATGAAAATGAAGAATCCTGAATTCTTCCATTTGTATCTTAAATTCTTCTATGTTGAAAGGGACACTGAAAAAGACGCGTTTCTGCCTATTTTATCTAGCTTTGAATCCATATGTCTATTTTCTCTCTTTTGTTTTCTTTTTTTAAAAATTATAATCTTATTTTATATTTCTTTGATAGGAGTGTTAAATATTTTATCTATATTATTTTTTTATTTTATTATTATAATGACATGTGGTATGATTTAAAATATAAATTTTCATTGCACTCTTCAAAATGATATGATTTAAAATATAAATTTTCCTTGCAATTGAAAAATATAATGATAATGTTAATTATATATTATTATAATAAAAAAATATAATAATAATGTCAAATGTATATTATTATAATAGAAAAAAATATCTAATATTCCTCTTCTTTGATTGCTTATGGTATATATATATGCGTAAAATCATTAATTTTGTATCAACCCAAATGTCACATGGCAGACAAATTTATATTTTATTTTCTTTCTTTTTCCCCTTGGCATAAGAGTATAGGATGTTGTACGAAGTCTCTTGATGCTGGCCACATTGTCGTGTATAGTCTCTGTGAAGAAAAGGAGAGGAACCTGAATATTGAAGGTGCAATGATCAAGGATGAAGATGTTTGAAGAGGATTCTTATGAAGAGCAAGTTAGTTGCAGCAGATGAAATAATTAGTTATTTAAGATAAAATCAGTTACAAATTAGTTGTTTTAGTTTGATGAGTTGGTAGTGTTAGTTTTTTAATTTGTTCTTTTATATAAACAACTGTTTTTGTATTCGTGAATAAGTTTTTCCCATTAATAAAATTTTTATTCAATTCCTAATCTTTTTTTCTTCGTTTTGTAACATGGTATCAGAGCTCTAGAAAGATATAGAGATTTTTTTCCCTCCTTTTCATGATTTTTTCACTTTTCTCTTCAAGCTTCAATTGAAATCATCAATGACGGATCTTGATTCAACAATCAATTCTCCTAATTCAAATGCTAATTCGTAAAGCTTGTCAAAAGATTCTTCACCAGCATACTTCATCCATCATGTGAACAATCATAGCTCTGTGATTGTAAATCCAAAACTAACATTTATGAATTTTGTAGCTTGGAAAAGATCATTTTTGTTGGTTGTGTCCATCTGGAACAAGCAGGGATTCATAGATAGCTCAATTCCTAAGCCAAAGCTTGAAAGCTCTCACTATTTGCCATAGAGTAGGTGTAATATCCTAGTCGTGACTTGGCTCCTCATATCTATTCCTGCCCCTATCGCATCTAAGGTGTTATATGGAGGAAGCTTTTCAGATTTGGGAGAAGCTAAATCAAAGGTTTTCTTAGCCTGATGACTCAACAACTTGTCATCTTTAACAATTATTATGTTCTATTTCTCAGGGAACTAGGTCATTTGATGCATACTTTATTGAATTCAATGGCATTGGGGAAGAGTTAAGAAGCTTTAAGCCTTTGCCTCATTACTTTTGTGGCAACTGCAACAAAGATTGTTTTCAATTGTATGTTGATCTATACCCGAAGGATTGTGTGTTCAAGTTTCTTAATGGCTTAAATGAGAGTTTTCATGTAATCAGGTCCCAAATTATTCTTATGAAACCATTCCCCATCCTAGATCAAGTCTACAACATGGTCTTTCAAGAAGAGAAGCAAAAATCCCTTTTAATGTAGTATTAAAATTATAATGAATCGACAACTTTGGCAGTAAAGAAGAACAAAGATGATCTTTAAAGGAAACGTGTTGTGGACTCATTGGTTTTCCACCAAGGTTTAAGTTCTTCAAAGGGAAAAATGGTACTTAACTTGAAACCTCGTCTTCTACTAACTTAACTAATGCTTTAATTCTTTGAGCTCCACCAACTGTCTTCACCTCCAGTGACACCAGTAATAGTTCCTCAAATGAACTTAACCCAAGATCAAGTCATTTAGTTGCTCACTTTGATTAGTGATCAGTTTAAGTCAGTTAATGTCACATCTTTTACTACACATGATCAATATGTTGACAATGTTGCAAGTACTTCTCATTCAGTTTTTTCTGTTTCTAATAATGGTTTGTTAAATGCTTCTTTCAATCTAATACTTATATTCACTCTTGGATTGCAGACACAGGTGTTACTGATCATATAACATGCTCCTTACATTTTGTCTCTTGTTATACCTATGTTCAAAATTCTTTTGTTACTCTTCCAAATGGCATAAGAACATTTGTTACTCATATTAGCACTGTAGTTTTAAAATCAACACATCACTTTATACAATGTCCTATATATCCCTTCTTTCACTTTCAATATACTATCAGTAAGTTAGATGACATTTAATCACACTACTTGCTTTATGTTTTTTGCAACATATTGTTTCATTTAGGCCTTTTTTCATAGACCACGATTGGATTGGCTAAGGTTTATCAAGCCTTATATTTCTTACAATCTTCACACTGTTTTGCTTCTTATCCTTCATTTCCTGTCAACTCTTTTATCGATAATGTTTCTTATCAATTGTGGCATCATAGGTTAGGTCACATTGATTTACATCAATTTCCTTCCTTACAACATCTTTTATCTAATGTAGATAGTACCAATAATGTACCTTGTGTGGCTTGTCCTAAAGCAAAACTTAAACAAATGCCTTTTTCTTAGTCTTCTGATCATATATCTAACATGTTTGATCTTTTACATATGGATGTATGAGGTCTTTATTCCTAACCTGATCTTAACAAACATCACTATTTTCTTACCATTGTTGATGAATATTCCAAATCTACTTGGACATTTCTTATGAAACATAAGTCTGAAAATGCTTATTGGTTTTAATACTTCAGTAATTTAATTGTACTCAATTTCATAAACAAGTCAAAATTATTAGAACAGATCAAGGCACTGAATTTCAACTCTCATCTTTTTCCCGCACCAAAGGTATCATTCATTAAACTTCATATGCTAACACTCCTCAACAAAATGGTACTATTGAAAGGAATCATCGACACATTCTTAATGTAGCTCATGCTTTCCTATTTCATTCCAATCTTTCATTGAAATTTTGGGGTGATGTTGTGCTCACTGCTACTTTTATCATTAATAGAAGTCCATCTCATTTTTTCAATCATAAATCCCCTTATGAACTTCTATATCATCATCCTTCATCGTATGCATCTCTTAAATCCTTTAATTATCTATACTTTGCTACCAATTTGACTTATTGCATAACCAAATTTGATAGCATATCTAAGGAATGTGTGTTCATAGGTTACCCCTTTGGCATCAAAGTTTATAAGCTTTATAATTTACATATCCTCACTACCTTCATTTCTAGAATTTTAAATTTTATGAAAATATTTTTCCTCTTCATCATTCTTAATCTTTTTCCACTTTTTCCTCTACTATTCCACTTCTTTTTTTTCCTTCATCTTTTCCAACTGATTTTTCTTCACTTTCAATTTCTTTTCCTCCTTTTTCCATACCATTTCAAGTCTCTCCACAGTTACCACACTTATAAGATTCTTCATATTTAACACCTTTACACACTTCATCACCTTTTTTAGATTTTTCACCTTCACCATATTTACCAGATTGTTCTTTATCACCACATTCTCCTTTTATATCTTCCTTTCCTCCTCTTGGAAGAAGTACTAGAATTTCTAAAGTTCCTACTTATCTTTAAGATTATCATCATAATCTTTCTTTGACTAATAATGTTGCTTATCCCCTTTCTCAATTTCTTTCTTATTCCCATCTTTCTTCTTCCTTCAAATCATTTACTGATGTCATTTCTTCCTCTTCTAATCCTACTTTTTATGCATAAGCAATTAAACATCAACATTGGATTAAAGTAATTAATTCTAAATTAGAAGCTTTTGTAGCTAACCGCACTTGGTCAATTGTTCCTTTGCCACCTAATAAGCAGCCTATAGGTTACAAATGGGTCTTCAAAACTAAATTTCATTCTGATGGGTCTATTGACAAGTATAAGGCTAGGTTGATTGCTAAAGGTTATATTGAACAGTATGGCTTTGATTATAAAGAAACTTTTAGTCCTATTGTCAATCATACCATAACAAATATGTTTTTGGTTTTAGCCAGTATCCAAGGTTGGCACCTTGCTCTGCTTGATATCAGTAATGCCTTCTTAAATGGAGATCTCTTTGAAAAAGTTTTCATGGACCTACCACAGGGCTATCAGTTTCAAGGGGAAAATGTAAGTAACATTGTTGTTTCTGGTGATAAACTTATATGCAGGATTCAAAAATCATTATATGGGTTGAAGCAAACTTTAAGGTAGTGGAATATCAAATTCTCAAAGTGCTTAGTTAAAAAGGGATTTGTTCAATCAAGGGCAGACTATTCTCCATTTACAAAGGATGATGAATATGGTTTTATGACATTACTTTGTATATGGATGACATTGCCATAACAAGTAGTAGTTTGCTATAAGTTTAGAAGGTTAAAAAGTTGTTTAAAGCAAATTTCAAATTGAGAGATTTGGGATAACTCAAATATTTCTTAGGATGTGAGCTAGCAAGATCACCTAAAGGTATTGTCTTATCCTAAAGAAAACATACATTAGAGTTGTTAGAGAAAATGAAGTTTTGGGAGATAAACCTTTTGTTATGCAAATGGAAGTAAACCATCAACTTACACATGAAGACAATGGACTAGTTGAAAATCCCTATAAATACAAGAAGTTGGTTGGAAAGTTGATGTATCTAACCTTGTCCGAGCTGGACATTGTATATAAAGTGTATATTCTGTCAAAGTTCATGAATTAGCCTATTAACAAACATGTTCTGCTACATTAAAGGTGTTAAAGTATCTAAAGAAATATCTTGGTCAAGGTGTTTTCTTCCCTGCAAACTCTGAATTCTAGTTACATGCATATACTGTTAGTGATTAGGGATCTTGCAAGGAGACTAGGAAGTCTTTAATAGATTATTGTGTGTTCCTTGAAAGCTTATTAGCGAGCTGGAAATCAAAGCAATAGAGCACTATGACAAGGAGCTCGATAGAGGCAAAATACAGGGCAATGGCCACTATGACTTGTGAGATAATTTAGCTTGGTTACTTGTTGAAAGATTTTAAAGTGCCTTATAAATAACTAACTCTATTGCATTGTGACAATATCTCAACTATTCAAATAGCAAAAAATCCAGTTTTCCATGAGAAAACAAAACATATTGAGATAGATTTGTCACTTTATAAGGGAGAAAATATTGGTTAGAGAAACTGAGTCTTTACATGTAAAAACATCAGATCAACTAGCTGATATTTTCATCAAAGCATTGCATCCTGGACAATTAAGCTATTTGCTTAGTAAGATAAGCATATGTAATATATATATGCACATTTTAAAGGGGAGTGTGAAAAAGAGAAGAGGAAGCTAGATGTTAAAGGTACAACATATGAAAGATGACGATGTTTGCAAAAGATTTTTGTGAACTGCAAGTTAGTTGCAACAAATATATTAATTAGTTATTTAAGATAAAATCAGGTACAAATTAGTTACTTTAGTTTGTTGAGCTAACAATGTTATTTTTTTAATTCCTTCTTGTATATAAATAGTTGTTCTTGCATTCGTGAATAAGTTTTTCCATTAATTAAATTTTCATTCAATTCCTAATCTTCTTCTCTTTATTTTGTAATAATGTCCCGAACGGTACTCAGTAATTTCCTGTTGAGACATGGCAACCAACAACCTCTTACCTATGACAACTTCATCGTGCATGATTACCCCCAAATCAATGGCCAACAACTCTTCAGAGTTGACAAGCGCTATTGTGTAGATTGCCCTAAATTGTTAGACAACAATCTCCCTTTGACACCGTGTTTAAAGCTGACAATGCCACCGTGTGGGATTGCTCTCGAATTGACAACTAGTAGTTTCTCGTCGAGCCCAAAGCAATACGTGCATGATTATCCCCTTTCTCCTTAAAAAAAAAAAAACTATGACAATTTTTTTGTACAATTTTCGTGCACCAAAAAAAAGTATCATTCATTCAATTTAATAGTCATACAATATCTATAATCTAAGATATTAATATTGAAAAATTATAATTGAATCTAACACGATAATTTAAATAATTTAACTCACTACTTAAGATTTCGTACGATTCTAAAATTATTTTAATATCATAGCATTATTCTGAGTGGAGTTATCAATGAAATTGTTATAGAATCTTGAACAATCATATCATTAAATTATCCATAATAGAATGATAAAAATACTACAGTTGAATTAATGACGGCCTCATATAGTAAAACCCTAAAGAAAAAAGCTTTTAGCAACTTTTTTGACCTTTCATAGTAACTTGTACGAAAATCTCAAAATTATGACTTTAGTGTGTTGGTACTAAAAGTGTTCATCGATTTGCAATACACCAATGCATTCAAAAATAACTTGGATTGTATCTACTTAAGGGTTGCTCAATTAAAATTTTCAATATGTCATGACATACAATTGCTGAGAAATACTAAGATATTGTTTTGTAGAATATAATTAATTATAATTAGGGGTGAACGCAAGACTTGAACATTGCGAATGGTAAAATATCCAAATCGTATTATTTTTTTTAAATGAAATAGTACTAGAGAATTTATGTTACTTCAACCGTATTATAACCGCCTCGTATTGAAAAAACTAAATCGAACCATAGCTTTATATATATATATATATATATATATATATATTATAACCGCCTCGTACAGAAAAAACTAAATCGAACCATAGCTTTTATATATATAT